>JAOYSI010006710.1:0-10774 GCA_025775065.1 Hiodon alosoides | reverse complement strand
TGATGGGGGGATCACACTGAGGAGTGGAAGCAACACTCTGTAAACCCAGGCCCAAAGTGTCTGGCCCCGGATAGGGAAAACATTTATTTGGGTGCCTGTGTTAGCATCACACGCGTAGCATTAAAACATATTCAGAGCATAGTAACGCTGTGGATAACTCGGTCCTGAAATGAAGGAAACACAACGCACTGCTGTGAACCTCTAATGGGCCTCTGCTCACTGCAAGTTTTATTTTTTTATGTATTGAAATGTTCTTAAGTGGCACTGTTTAAATGCAGTAGTCTGAAAGCATGGGCACGCAGGGGTAAATAATTGTGTGTTTGCTGTAGAGGGGAAGCACCGGTGACAGCCCGAAACATGTGCGCTCCAGCAATCATCTGCGTTATGATCCCCGTTAATCATATTTCCGAAATCAATGGCTGGGGCTGCCGCTGTCTATACTGTGCCTGATGACCCCTGTTACCTCCACGCTCCAGACACCCGGAAAGTGCCTAATGTGCCTCTCCGCGTCCCCCCACACGAGCCGGCGAGAGTGGAGAAATCGAAGGTTAATTGTGTCTGAGAGCGCGTTCTCCCCTCCCCCTCTCCGCCAAGGCGGCCCAGACCTGCCCAAACCCACCTTGACGTGCTGTTGAAGCGGCTTTTGGCGGCGCAGGTTTAATGAGAGCGCCTGCTGTTTCACAGGAGGCTTGTTCTGATAGCTGTCGGACAGGGAGACGCTGAAAAACACTTGGAGATACCGTTGAGTTTTTTTTTTTTGTTTTTTTTCTTGAGAACTCAAACACTTGATGTCAAACTGTGGATAAATCCAGTTAAAATAATTATGCATATGAGCATACAATTGTATCTATTAGATGAGATTAACACTACCATCTCCAATGGCACTAACAGAAGTAAACAAATGAATTGTCATTATTTAGCTGCTCAGCAGACTTAAATGGACACTTAAATGGAGTACCTACTATTTAAAAAGAAAACAGATGTAGAAAAGAGTAGTATGGATCAAGGAAACACCACGTCTTTGAGCTCGCGACTTTTCGGCTGTTATGCCACGCTGAGACCGATCTCAGGTCGCCGTAGCCTCAGTTCCCCTGGCGAGAGGAGTCCGTTCCTTCCTACGCCCCTAAGCGGCACCTCCGCGCTGGGCACGGGGGAGCTGAGGGTGACGGATGCACCCCATACCCGCCCTCCCACTGTCCCTCGTTCCGAACCGGGGACGGAGGCCGAGGAAACCCGAACAAACAGACGTGAAAAAACGTCTATCTGTTTAATATGACCTTCCCGAGCCCCCCCTCTCACCCCTGGGCGGCACATTACCATTCATTTAGCAAACAAATTTGCGGGAACGACGGGCGTATTGACACGGAGAAAAGCCTTAAAGATGATTAACGCTCCCCGGGACACTGCACATTATCTGCGCTCACTTCTTCCTGGACAAAGTTAAAATGGCCTCTCTGGAGACTAACCCTCCCCCCCTAACTTTCTTTTTATTTTGATAAGATGAGATTGTCATTTTGGCTTGTCTGAGACATTAGCAGCCACCGGGGAGGGAGGGAGTGGTGTTGCGGGGGTTGTGAGGAGCTCTGATGGTGGAGAGAAAGCAGCTCCTTACCAGGGACGGGTTATAAAAGAAACCCTGGTTAATATTATAACCCCGATACATCCCCACCTGCTATTACGACCAGCGCAGTTGCACCTGGAGCCGGACTTAATACCCTGTGAAATTTGGCGGGGTTGGATTCCAGCAAAGGGGCGAAGCCGCTGGGAACCCCGGTAGCAATTTGTTTCTGATTAAAGTGGATTCAAACGTCTCCGCGGTGGCCGTCTTTCATTTCGGCGCAAACGACAAGCAGCCGCTAAACGACGTGGTTCTATTTCAGGCGTTCTGGAGCCTTTTCAAGTCTCGAGCCAACGATAAGTTAATCCCTTTCCTATTTCCCCGGCATTAAACAACCCTGTCCTCTACTCCATTTTGATCTTCTGGGATAAAACACTTTTTGATTTATTAAATATATCATTTACTGCCAACGTTAGAACAAATTCACATTAGTGTTATCTGCATTGCTATTAAATCAGTATGAAAGGCCACAATCTACTATCTATAATCTACAGTTTTTAAAATGAATACAATAGCCTAAATATTAATAAAGCAGTATCAATTACGGGATAAATCGAATTAACAGCAAGTTATTTAGCATGAGTACAAGAGTGACAAGTTTCACAAAGCACAAAGCATATTCTTAGCCTTAGTAGTCAGTTGCACTTTAAGAAATGTACGTTTTACATTGCATACCTTACTTTCATTAGAATATATAATATGCATTTTTGCATATATTTTATAGTTTTAATCAAAGTACTCAAGATTTCTTTTTTTATTCATCAGGATTCTATTAGTTGTGTGAGTTAGAGAGGTACCTGGTGGAAGCCTGAGGTCAGGTAGAGGTCAGGGGTCAGGGGTCCGGGGTATGGGAGCTGCTCACGTGAAGGCGGAGGAGCAACAGTAACCACTGTGTCCCACGAACACTGCCCGGATAATCAGCACGAGTTGGTGGATGTGTCAGATGTGTCATCCTCAGGCCTTAAGATCCTCCATGAGAGAACTTACCCCAATTGCAATGCAATGTTTTAAAGTTCTCAACCCAAAACGGCCACGGGCGCAAACCAAAGCGCTTCAGAGCTTTGAGCCGTGGTCCCCGAGTCGATATTTCCTGTAGACGGCAGGGAAACGATGTCTAATGCTTGCTAAAGTTGAAAACCTGGCTCTGTTGGTACAGTATGTGAATGCAGTATGTGCCTTAGCACGAATGCTTGTGCGTGAGGCTCACCTTGATTCGGTGTGCTAAGGTTGACAGTTCTGATGAAGCCAACCATATGGATGGCTCCTGTTTACCTTATTTCACTGAAAGGGTCCCTTCAACAAATGTATTTTTACCTCTTGCAGGAGAATGTCGGATAGGGAACTAAATAATTAAAGAAAAGGGACCCTTTTTGACTGCATCAACCATGGCATTGCTGGTAAGCTCCACTGAACATTGTGACCTCCATTTATCTTTGCGAAAGGATGACATTTTTAGCATCACAGTATCCCTGCATGGACCCTTCATAAAAGCAATACATTTTTTTATTGTTTAGTTTAGTTTTGTTTTAATTCCACTCCAGAATTCATTCAGAGTTTGTAACAGATGCAATTAAGTGTTTTGTGTTGATTTCTAACAACGCACATTAATGATTGTTTCACATGCACACGTCCCCCTTTATCCTTAGTATTTTGTCAGTTGTCTGCTTTTTCGGGGGAGGGTCCCCCAGTGTCTATGGTGTACAGGGGCGACTTTGTGAAATGAAGGAATGCACATTGGGTGATTTCGCTGTACTATTTAGGGTTAGCGCGCATTGAGAAGAGCTCTCACCGGGGACGTTAGTTTCCCGTAAGTCTGCCATGCGTGACGGAGGCCTCGCGTATGCTAGGGCCTACAGCTCCGCGCGCGCCCTGTCAATCGCAGCGTGGACGTGTTGGAAGTGTAAAACGTCTGTAATGCAAAACGAGCATCTAGGCAGAAGAATAATAAAATAAAAGGAAGGTGTCTTGGTGAAAAGTGAAGGACGCGTGCGTCAGTGATGGGCCTGTGTGCCCCGATTAAACCAGCGCCCAAGCCAGTAAATGTGATAAAACTGTCAGGTCTAGGGCTGTTACAGTATCTCCTTTCCACAGATTATTGTATTACTACAGCTCAAATCAATTGATAAACCCCCCATTCAATATAGCAGGGTATTTAATTGAGTCAGAGTCTATCAGATTTGAGACGGGCTCAGGATCTGCTGACAGGAGTAAACATGGTGGCAGGATGTTCACTTCCCAGGATTATGTAAAGAGCATACATCTCACCAAAGGCTGGAGGGTAGAGTTTCACCCTCCTAAAGGCCTTTCCCCCTGTGTCAGCTGCCTGGCTCCCACACGTTGTTGAGGAGGGGTTCAGGGGGAGGTGCTGCGGGGGGTGGCTTGGGTGCGTGGTCGAGGGTGGAATTGAGTGTGCATTAAGGTGAGGGTGAGTGGCACGGGTCAGTCCTGCACACGCCCTGCGCAGGTGAGCTGCAGCCTCCCCCTGTCAAGGCCAGGCCTGCACACGCCCTGCGCAGGTGATGTCAGGCAGTTTGTGGTGTACCAGCTCAAAACTGTACTGTTGTACTGTAGGGGATCCTCCCCATCTCAGGTTGCTACCGTTCAAAGGACATGCCTACACACTTATTTTCATAATAGATTGACAAATTTTTCCCTTATAGTTTTTATTATATATTTTTGTGTTATTCCCATGGCATTCATATTGCATCTTAGATCCTAGAAAGGCAAAGGTGCTTTTACTTCAAATGTAAGCATGTATTGATGTCATCATGTGAATTCTGTACACTTCTACTTATATTATTGGTTAGAAGGATTAAACCTGCTGACACACCGGATTTTAAAGCATCTTCACAAGTTCACTGTCATTGTTTAGAAGATGAGAATGTTTTCGTGTACAACTTGGGGCATCGATGGTAACGGGTTCGTACTCCTCCTGAAACAGGCACAGCTCCAACATCAACCTGCATCGGAAACTGCTGACCAAAGAGCTGGACGACATGGTCCTCGACCCACACCACACACCGCTGCCCAAGGACCTGCGCGCTGAGTTCCTGGCCAAGATCTACGGCGGCCCCCACCAGGGACTGGAGGCCATGGGAGGGCTCGGCCGGGAGGACGCTGGGTCGCCGGCCGGCATGGACTACTCCCACGCCAACGGGTGCTGTCGGGGCCCGCCCGACGACTACATGGTGTTGGACCTTAGCACCGCCTCCAGCGTCCAGTCCAGCGGCAGCATCCACTCCTCGCGGGAGTCCGAGGAGGGCAGTGACGAGGGCATCCTCCTGGACGACATTGAGGGTGCAAGCGAGGACGGCGAGGACTGCTCCCAGAGGGCCGAGGGACTGGACCAGGCCGGGACGGGGGACGGGAGCGGGTTCGGCTCCTCCTCCTTGCCGACGCCGCTCCCGGCCTCCGGGGGCAGCGGCGCCGGGAGCATCCTCTGCAACATCTGCCACAAAACGTACAGCAACAAAGGGACACTGAGGGTGCACTATAAGACGGTCCACCTGCGCGAGATGCACAAGTGCAAGGTGCCCGGCTGCAACGTGATGTTCTCCTCCGTGCGGAGCCGGAACAGGCACAGCCAGAACCCCAACCTCCACAAAAACGCGCCCTTCGCAGCCATGGCCGATTAGTCCAGTCCGCTCCTTCTCCCCCGACGGGCCGTCATACGTCAGTACTGGTGCCTGTAACCTTCAAAACTTCAAACACATTGCATATTGCAAAACTTTCATATGTCTTTCAAATTGATATTTAATTTATATATATGTATATAGGTGGTGGGCACTGACATGTAAAACAGATAAATAAACAGTGTTGATTGCGAAATCTAGCTTGTATTTTACATGCGTAAGGGGCCAGAGCTTGTGGTAACCTTGGCGGCGCAGACGCACTGTTGGAGGTGCTGTCTGTGTGCATGGAGAAAATGTTTCCACGCGTCACTGTGAGATTCTGTTGCCACTGTTAGCCACCTCGTCAGATTCTCGCGCACTAACTAACCGAGGCTGCTAGTCTGTGGTAGCTAGCCAGCCTACACAGTGATCAGGACACATGTGCATTAAAACCATTACAAGGGAAACTACAAAACACATAACCTCGGAGAAAAGCTGACACTGTTATATGAAATTTAACACTGAAAATGTATACCAGAATTCTGAGATTATATTAATATTAAAGGTATCGCATAAAATAAAAAATAAAAAAAAAACAATGTCAGTGTCCACCACTTTATCGATACACAAAATGATTTAGCTAATCGAAACAGATATAATGAGAAGCCTCTAGGCTCTGTGACATTTAACGTCTTCATTCTTGGGGAAGAGAAGCGAGGGATTCCCCAAACCAAACAGACCCCTCTTTTTCCTCGGACGTCCTTCTTTTTTCTGTCCATCTCCAAAGAATCGATTCAGACTCTTTTCGTGACTATTGCCTGCAAAATTGATAATTATGAAAAAGAACACTTCTTGATGTATTTGTGAAACAATAGCTTTTAAAAAAGACCCTTACCAGAGCATGATAGATGAATTTGTACATAATGTCCCACGAGGCTTTTTGGTGTAAAACCGTTGTGTTGATGGTTGTTAGCCTTTTCGTTTCATGTTACAGTGCAGTACTTACAGCTGGGTGGTAGGCCAGGAAGAGGTAGCGTCTGACTGGTTTGAATCGTTCCTGTTATATTTTTATTTCTCCACGTTTTAAACCGCGAGCCAAAAGAAATAACAACAACAACTAAAATCCACAAGACTTTTTTTAAACCATGCTTTAGGCTCCTACACAGAATCTGTTTTTTTTTTTTTTAATTATTATTCATTAGTTCCATTTTTTTTTTTTTTTAGTTTATAGCTTTAGTATACAAATTCAGTCTTGCACTTTGCAGCTATTCAAGGGGATGTGTAATATTACCAGAAGGAAAGAAGACTCAGATCAGATGTGGATTGTTAATGGCCAAAAGGGCGAGGGGAAATTACTGTACCTTTTGTATAAAAATGTGACTTTTTTTTTTTTTTTTTTTGCACAAGTGCTTGGTTTAAAATAATAGTATAATATAAGACTCACATTTGGACAGAATAACCAATTCAATATCCAGCCTGTAAACCGTGTTTAATAAGAGTGCTCTATATTAAGAGTATCGTCCAGAACTACACTCAACTACAACTGCCAGATTTAGGCAAAACCCAAGTGTTATGAAATTGGTTATTGTTTTCTTCTGTTCACCTGTTGTCTATAAAGAAGTTACCAATGTTTGGATGTACGGCTGTAAAGTAATGTCACGAGATCTAGCTCTCGTAGGTGATCGTTCTGCTGCATGTTCTCTTCGTAACCCCGGTTACGCCACGGTTACCGTACAGTCGGTGAATGTTCCGTGATTCGTTTTTTCATTTCCTCGTGATGTGAGACAAGACAGTGTTCCGGTTTCAGCGTGTCCCCACGGTGATCAAAAACACTTCTGCTGTGACCAAAATCGAACCAAGTGTTATTTTTTATTCAGTATATTCCAAGCCAGGGTCTTACAAATGGTTATGGTGCACTCGTGTTTTAAGCTTATTTTGCTGTGATTTTCTATTGGCCTCAGTTGCTTCGACGCGCAACCCGCAAAATGTAGACCGGTTTGTTTTGAGGCCAATTCCAATCTCCCGTATGAAATTTGAGGTGCAATTATGTTTAATACGATGGCAAGCTAGCAAAGGGAGGGATGTTTTTGTGGGGAAGAGCGGGGCAGAAATCTCTTTTCATCGAGGCAAAACATTTCACAACGTGCAGCCCTTTTTAAGGGCCAACTTTGCCGAGCGTTGGCCGAGCGTTGGCCGGGCATTGTCCAGCGTGACTGCAGCCCGGACTTGGAGGCGGTAATGAAGAGCTTTTTTTTTTTGTTGTCCCGATGGGCGCTTCAGTCCGACGGGAAGCAGCCCACAGCCTCATGGCTCTGCACGGGGGTTAGCGTCGGGGCATACTTACTCAAGGGCGTGACGCGGGCACCACATTTGTCGGTGAGAAACCACCAGTATGCCGTTCCACGTCAGCGTTCGGCACACTGCCGGCCGCAGTCACCACAAGGACCGGAGGCACAGCCACTCCAGTCTTTTCTGTGGAGCAGATCTGCTGAGAGCTCCACAGAAGCACATAGAGGGGGGTGCCAATGGGCAATAAAGGTGCGCACCGTCACAGATCCAAAATAAGGCGCTCCAAGTGGGACGCCCAATGCCTAACTGACTTGTGGTGATTTTATTTACCCATGGCCTAAGGGCAGTCCCTTCATGTGTACGATGGTTTCTCTTATAAAGGTAGAGACATCTGTGCAATCCACAGGAACAAACCATCAAATGCTCATTTGACCCCGAATGCTGCCGAATTAACAAGTCGTTTTCCCCTGAATGTGCTCTGTGAGGAACAACAGCTTTCCTCCCTCTGCGTTTGTGATTTCTTTACAGAAAAAGAGCTGACTTGGTTTGGACAGCATTTGGGTTGGAGGGAGGGTATGCGGTGAGGGAATGGTTCACCGCGACAGCAGAGCATCATTAAAAAGTGCCGTTAAGCTGTACCTGGAGGCACTGGTTCAATTTCTCCACTGATCTGTCTAATAACTCACTTGTCACTTCATTACATCAGAGGAAGTGAATGTTGCTGACAAGACTGTGACACTAACAGATTCTCCCCAGTCACCACAGTCTGCTTTCTCAAACACGCTCCCCCCCGCCCGTTTCTGTCACACCAAACCCCCCCACCATTCAACATTTCAGCTCCTACTCCAGGTGCAGGTCCTACAGGGACAGCGACTAATAGTGTACGCTTAGGTTCACTAGACGGCCATCGCGTTTAAAAGCATGTGTAATTGCCTGTTTATAGAGTACAGAACCACCACAGTTTTCCCCCAGAGTAACAACCCCCTCCCCACTTAGGGAAGGGCGGTCTGTGAGGTAAATGCTGCTCCGAAGCTCGCCAGCCGCTGTCCCTCACAACCCCCCCAGCGGCCTGACGACCCGCAGTCTCACAGACTCACAGTTAGGGGGCCCGCCCAAAGTAGCAGGTCCCTGCGTTCTGCAGTTAGGGCCTTTTTCTTTTAGGAATTTTTTGGGGAAATTGTGTCCGGGTGCGAGTAATGAGAGGAATGTGAGTGAGCGGAGTTAGATCGTCAGCTTTTAGGAGCGTGCGTAATTTCGTTTGGAATTCCTTCACACCTTGTTTAATCATAAAAACACAATGAATGTTATTAAAATAGAACAGTCAGTTCTGTACTAGAAGCAATACACACCTGCGTGTGAAATATTTTTTGCCATTTTATTTAAGCACTCTGGGAAAAAATGTCTCAGTGGTTTATTTCTTTGGGAGTTAATTGTCATAATTTTAAAAATCACAAATCTAATCCGGGGTCTGGAAATGAAGTCAAGTGAGTCAGCATTAATGGAGCACAGAGCCTTGGACTGGTAGGAATCTCTCACGCCTCTGTCCTATCCGGGGGTTTGATATGTTCCCCCGCTGCTCGTTTCGTGGCCTATGGTGTGAGTGGCCCCTAAAGCGACGGGTAAGGAGCAGACGACCTGCACGACTTCCAGAGGGTGAGAGCTGAGATCCACGGTGACACAGTGCCAACCCCATGATTGCCTGCTGGGAAACGACAGGTCCTGCCCCTTTCACTCGCCATTCCTCCAGAAACGACAAGCAATTTTCTCCTTTGAGTAGCAGGCGCGATTAGGCCATCCATCCCGCCAGCCCGGCCTCCCGCTGAGAACGCGCCCGTGGGAACCAGAGGAGTAGGGTCCCCAGAGGCCCCCACTGAAGTGCCCGGCTTTTAAAAGCCAATCGCTGAGTAAGGCTGAGTGATGCATTAATATTTAAACGGAGCGACTGTCTGCTTTAGCGATACAGAGCACAACATCTAAACAGGACGATATGGCACGGGGGTTAAGGGGGCGGACCGTTGGGGAGAAAGCCATTAATGACAGCAGTCTCTTGTCCACTTTGTTTAAGTCAAAGACGACCATTATTAGATGGTCAGGTATTTCCTGTGAGCGGTTCTTTCACAACCTGAGCAACCATGTGCTGCCCTGGGCTTTTGTTTTAAATGTCCGTGGAGTCCCTGATAAACTTTAAACTGGTGACCTGACCTCTACATCTCTACAAAACAAAGGCCTCTCTCAAACACAAGGTCTAATACAAAGTGTGGTATGGTTAATTGTGTTGTCCAGGTTTTCCTTTTATTTCCTTTTTCATTTTCATTTACTTAAAAGTGGCCATTTTCACTGACCTACCTGTGTATGCTACAACAAAGTTTCAACAAAAACACGGACCAAAATGTTCCAAATGTTTGTTTTTTTCTTTCTTTTAAAGAAGAGAAATAAGCTTGAAAATGTTTGTGGATATATTTTTTTTTGTTTTGTTTTTTAATTGTTTTCATGTTGAAATCGTAGCGTAATCTTTTCATTTGTTTTGTGCTTAATATCCGTATTATCAACATGTTGCTTATTCCAAGTCTTGCATCTCAGAAAAAAAAAAATAAAGAAAAAAAAAGAAAAAAAATCACTGTTCTCTCATTGGCTAACCGGAGTGCGCCACAAAGCACTATCGACATCAGGGGAGGCTTGCATCACGTAGACTTTTATATTGGTGACATTGGTAGCTCATGAATACTGTATGTGCCCTAAACATTATTATTTTTCATTAGTAGACTGAGGGGGAAAAAGGTCCCCTTTAAAAAAAAAATGATTTAGCTTTCATTGTATTTTCTGTATCATAACTGTCTATTGTTTTGCATAAAATGCATAAGGGTTTTGGGATGTAAATGGAATTTTATTCATATTTTGTCCAAATACCTCTTGTAATTTGTATCAGAATTCTTGTACAATTTTTATATTAAAGATTTATCAGTCACTGGGAAACCAAAGCCTTATTTGTTTTCTGCTTTCAAAATGAATAACCTTATTGTGGCTGAATGTTGTCTTGAGGGAGCCTGTCTGTGTTGTTTTAGCCTGCCCTATGATGACTGTAGTTCTGTGTGCTTTTGTAGGAGTCTGCCCCATCATGACAGTAGTTCAGTGTTGTAGGGGACTGCCCCATCATGACAGTAGTTCAGTGTTGTAGGGGAAGTTCAGTGTTGTAGGGGACTGCCCCATCATGACAGTAGTTCAGTGTTGTAGGGGACTGCCCCATCATGACAGTAGT
>JAOYSI010006709.1:0-12636 GCA_025775065.1 Hiodon alosoides | reverse complement strand
CTCCTTGCAAGTAAACTCTAATACCCAAAGACTCCAGCGACTCTGTCATCTTTGATAAAGAGAAATATTTCTAACATTAATTTATTTTATAATCAAATTAAATACATTTTAAAATGCTTCCAGAATATATCTTTTAACATCTGCAGCAGTTCCACTTTTTCGTTTTCACCTATGTATATCGGTCTAAACAGACCACGGATGAGTATTGTTCTGAGTCAGAGAAGCAATAACCAGAGTATTGCTTTCTACCTACCATCACTATTTACAAAATCAGTAACACTGTCAGCTTCAGGGGCTGTGCAGAATGATACCATGCAGTTCAATGAGTAGTATGTGTTTGTGTGTTGGGGTGTTTGTGTCTATGTCCATGTGTGTGTGCTTGTGTGCATGTGTGTCTGTGTGTATGTCTATGTGTTTATGTGTGTCTGTGTGTGCATGTGTTTCAAGCTTGTGCAGAAGTGTAGAAGAGCATCTATCTCTTGGTCATTGTGCTGGTGTGTGTCATTGTGAGTCATTGAGTCAGTGTTCCAGGTATAAGTGTTGCTTTTGGGGTACCACTGGTGAGAGTACGTAGTAGTAAGGAAAAGTAGCAAAAGATAGAGCTGGATTAATTCCTCCACACAGATCTGTTCTTATCCAACTTTAGATTTAGATTTCAGTAGATTTCAGTTTGAATGGGTTGTGGTGATGTCTTGTGTGATACTCCTTTATGAGGTTTAAGCTGTTATGCTAGTCTTCCAAGTTACTGTTTGGGAAGCCTGGGAGAAACAGGTTACCCAATTAACTCATAGAGTTGTTTCAACATTACTGGAGCAGCATCTCTATGCAATCACGATGCGTATCCGCTGTGGCAGGCAGCATTGCCACCTGCTGGCTGGACTGCAGCACTGTCTAGCTCAAACCACCTTCATTCTTACAATACACTCACTGAATCTTCTCCTCTCAGTATGTATCATAGCAAACAACCCACCTGGATTCTTTACCGAGACTGATTCTAATCTAATCTCCTTGTGCTTAAGATCTAGCAGCAGGAGGAAAAATGGGAGTGCGTCTGACTAGATGCATGTCTGGGCCTGCAGCACCTCCTGGTGGGCCTTGGACTGCAGGACTGCAAGACTACATCCTGTCCAGCCACAGAAGAACAAGCCCCAGAGGTCACACTTGCCTGATGAAGCCCAAATAGAAGACTAAAGAAAGGAAAAGGAAAAGAGAAGAGGGACACACAGAGAGCAACCTTTGGCCCCCTGCCCTCACCCTCGGCCCCCCTCAGCCCCCGCACCATTCCCCCCGTGGCGACAGACACCCAAAGCCATCTATTTATGGTCATTAATGGTGGCTGGACAGGGGCAGGGGTGAGCCTAGGGTCTGGGTCATAGAGAAGGCAGCGGTCACCTCTCGGTCAACTACAGTATCTCATTATTCAGCCATGGCCTCACTCCACCTCCAACCCAGTCAATCTCCCAGAACAGACGGCCGAGAGGCCCATATATCGTCCCTAATCGTTTAAAATGAGAATCCATGTAATCGGTTTTCATTACAGATGCCACACACCACGCGCAAATCCACTTTAAACACCTGTTAAGACAAGGGTTCAGCAGTGCTATGCCAGAGAGAGAAGTGGTTCCACCCACTCCATTGTTTTTGGCTCAGTTGTTTTGGGTCATTATCCACTCTGTCAATTCCAGACTCTACACTAGTTGACATTTCACTGCCACTTCCTCTTCTCTGTGATGTTATTGAATGTTCTCTTTACCATTTCATGACTGCCAAATAATATATTTCTATCTTTAGCGTTTAACTCAAAATATCCTTCTCCTTCTCCACACTGCAATACTCTCCCTCCCCCCTGTTCACACTGTTCTGCTCTTTCACCCCGCTCATACTGCTTGGTGATGAGACAGCTGTATGAAAGCAGGTGACTGACAGTTGAGGTTTGGTTAAAGCTGATCAGGTGCTGACTGTAGGGACATTGTCCCTAGCGGAGGAATCCCTGTGCTGTATATTGTCCCTTGTCCAGGAATCCTTGCACTGTGCCCAGGGCCGGATGCATTCTGCTTTGATTGGGGGTGCAGTGAAAATCATCATGATGGTATATAATATAAACATGTAACATTTTTGGCTGATGTCAGAAGGAGCTGGGGAGGCGCGGCAGAAATCTGGGGGGTGTAATCCAACTCTGCACCCCTCTGTATCCGGCTATGACTGTGCCTGTCCTGCCTCTTACTATACTGTAGTGTACAGGATTTCCCTGTAGCACCATCAGCAAACTTTTCTTTCTTTAATGAGACCGTGCCGCCTCTCTATTTGTTGTATACCCCACAAAGGTATATCTATCTATCTATCTATCTGCAACTGAGACAAGACTAAGATTTAACGATTTTTCTGAAACCATGAGGGCAGTACAGTGGAAGATTTTCTGGATTTATAGCTAGCCTTGAAACAGAAACTTGAAACTTGGCCCCCGCTGTTTTACGGATCTGACTCCGCCGGGCAAGGGCCTGTATTTGCCAGAATACAAGGAGGACGAGGTAGGTCAGATAGGGGTCAGGTTTACACAGTGTGTGTGTGTGTGTGTGTGTGTGTGTGTGTGTGTGTGTGTGTGTGTGTGTGTGTGTTTGTGTGTGTGTGTGTTTTTTAGATAGAGAGAGAGAGAGAGAGAGAGAGAGAGAGAGAGAGAGAGAGAGAGAGAGAGAGAGAGAGACTATGGAGACTACCACGGTTCGCAAAAGAGGAGAGTGAGTCATGGGGTAAAAGGTCAAAGCAGAGTGAGATTCACCATCACTTGAACCCTATTGAGTTACATAATAATTTCCCTCCCCCACCATCTATACATCTCTAGCTCCACCACGCAGTCTGTACCCAGCACTCATACACAGGTAGACAAATCCATTCCTTGTTATTATATTGAGCTTGCTCTACCTTATTTAGGGTACAGAGAATTATTGACCTTTTATGATTTTTAAAGAGGGGTATTGAGCTTTGTTCAAGTTTTGGTTGATGTACTCATTTGCTTTGGCTTTGAGGGTTCGATCTTCATAAATAATTTCATATCATACAGAAAATGCATTTACAAGTATGCCAATGATACTCAAAGCAGCAGTATTCCAAACGAAAGTATTGATTTTAGTGCTTGAGCACAAATAAGTATGATTTGGCCTCAAACCATAATAAAGCATTACATCTTGCAGAGTCAAAAAAAAAAGAACAGACGGGCAAGAAGTGAAGAAGTGGGGGGGGGGGAGTGGTAGTCATTGGAATTTATCAATTCCAAAGGCAGCCATTTTGTCTCCCAACATGTGTACTCTGTTTGAACCCGTCATTTTTCTGTCCTGAAAAAAGAAAAGGCATAGATGGGGGGCTCTGCACGCTTGAACGTGTCCCCCAGCTTTTGGCCTGCTGGTGATTTAGGAATGTATTAAAATGGCAATGTCGATAATCAAAAAAACCTTTCTCTGGGAGACTTTAAAAAACTCTGCACAGATGGGCTGTGGAAAATTTCTGTCACATTTGTTGGAATAATGCATTGCAGCCTGCGCCCTCAGGAGAAAGAGAGAGAGAGAGAGAGAGAGAGAGAGAGAGAGAGAGAGAGAGAGAGAGAGAGAGAGAGAGAGAGAGAGAGAGAGATCCCTTCTCTCTCTTTTTTATTGCTGTGAAAGCAGAGACAGAGGCCAGACTGGGCATGATCCTGGTCTCTGAAATCCATTTCTTGCCGTTACAGGGATTTGTATGGTTTGTAGAGGGGGATAATTAAGTAGGTGTGTCTTTCATGTCAGATGCGGAAGGGGGGGATTCATCCATTTAAATTCTGCCCAGCCCTGTTCAAACACCTCCCCTCCATCCCTTCATGGAGAGATAATTCCCCAGTTGCCTTTATCCCACAGCTTGCATCTCTTCACACAGTTCCCTCTGAATCAGACTTGCCTCGCCCGTATCTGCCTGTATTTCTTTTCCTCTGGAACATTCAGATGATGAACACACTGTTTACTTAGGACATAGGACAAGTGCAAAATCAGGAAGCCTAACGATCATTGGCAGGTGTGAACGGATGGAGACAGCTTTGCATTTTATTTGGAAAATCTATCACAGATCTGTGTGTAAATAGTAGTTGTACGTTTGTGTCTATGTCTGGAGTGGCTCTGTAGTGGCACAATTCTTACTGA
Organism: Hiodon alosoides; assembly: GCA_025775065.1. Lineage (NCBI taxonomy): Eukaryota > Metazoa > Chordata > Actinopteri > Hiodontiformes > Hiodontidae > Hiodon > Hiodon alosoides. The sequence goes on along the minus strand of JAOYSI010006709.1, from coordinate 8,476 downwards.
ATTCTATCAATGTGTGTTTGTATGTACACATTTTAACCGGAATGTGTGTGAGTGTGTATATCTTTGTGTGCATATGTATATGAGAATGTTTGTGAGAGTATTTAAAGTTCCCAAGCTGGAGACTCAAGACATTACATTTAAACAATTTTTAAATGTTGGAGGCCCAGTACTCACAACCTCTCATTGTGGGCGCAGTACTCACAACCCCTCATAGTGGGCCTGGTACTCACAGCCCCTCTCAGAGGACTAGATACTCACAGCCTTTCTATGTGGACTTAATTATCTCAGCCCTGCGCTGTCTCTCTATGGCAGGGTACTCACAAGCCTCCTGTGACGGATGCTGCTGATGCTTGTGTACTCCTGTGTCTGGCAGTGGCCCTGACCCCTCAGGTGAAGAGTATCCTGGAGCTTCCGTGAGATAAAGCCATCTACAGTGCTGCCATCATCCCTCAACCAGCGGGATATGCTGGCGGGTCCCTCTCTGTCAGGAATATGTCTGTTTCTCATTCCCTTCCCAACAGCACAGTGTCCTGCTGGGAAGCAGCTGTTTGAAGTGAATAGGAGATTTATGAAGTTCGCAGAGGCTGCGATGTTGTTCGGCTGGACATTCCGGAAGCCAGTCGCCTGCTCTGGGGTGGCTCTGCTTGGTTAGGTCAGTAGGTTGTATGCTTGTGAGCATATGTATTTTAGCGTGTGCTTGTAAATGTGTGCGTGTACATTAATATGTGTTTGTGAATGTGTGCATGTATATTAGTGTGTGCTTGTGAGTGCTTGCACTTTAGTGTGGGTTTTTCAGTGTGTGCGTATAGATTAGTGTGTGCTTCGGAATGTGTGCCAGTCCATTAGTGAGTGCTTATGAATGGCTGCCTTTACATTAGTCAGTGACTATGCATGTACATTAGTGTGTGCCTGTACGTTAGTATCAGCCTGTTTATCGTGTGCATTTACATTAGCGTGTGCTTGTGATTGTGTGTTTACATTACTATGCACTTGCGAATGTGTTGTGTGTTTGTGTTTGTGTGGACTGTCACTCTTCTTCTGGGTTAGGTATTTAAATCACAGGTCAACAGGGAATAGGCCCACGCGGGTTAGGAATAGATATCGTAACTTTGCTTCAGTGGCTAACAGGAACAACATTTGAATTAGAATTTGAATAGCCGCTACAGTGAGCGTGTGCTTGTACAATAGTGCATTCTTGTGAGTGTATGCGTGTACATTAGTGTGTACCTGTGAGTATGCCCCTCTGCCCGCCAGCCCACTTCCTCAGTCTGCAGCTGACAGACAGGTTGGCCTGGACTAGCCCAGGAGAGGGGGAGCAGATCACTGTCTCGTCTCGGCAACACTTCCAGGCACAGCTGTCTGTCTCCTGCTGCTCTCTTGGTGAAATATCTCCAGCTCTTTACATTGGTATCAATTTGGTGGCCGGTCCCCCGCAGCATGGAACGGCAGCAGTAAAGTTATGCTTCAAATGGAACGGAACCCGATGAGAGATGCAGCCATGCAGGATCACTCGCTCAACCAGTGGAGCTGGTCTCATCACAAGCCTTGTGAGAGCTCCAGAGAGAGACGTGGAACTCTAAAAGACTCCAGGAGTCTCACAACCACATGCACAGTTTCACAAACACAGGCTCACAAACCCATACACACACACAGTCTCACAATCACACACACAGGCCACAAACTCCAGGGGGACCAGCCGTTGTGGAGCAAAGAGAAGCTTGAGAGGCCGACAGCAGCTGTAACCTGATAAATAACCAATGAAGAAGCTGGACGCATGCCTGGGCACATCGGCTCCCTGCTCTATCTTTAATAGTTTGATTAAAATTACTGCAATTAACTAACATCTGTACCATTCCCATCCAATGCCATTTGGCACCTCCAGATGAGGATTTAAATATTATCGCTACAATTTTAATGTTGTCCTAATTCATTCTGGCAGGTCTGGGAAAGGAGTGGTTTCTGAGGGCTATGGACAGAGGCAAAACACTCTCATAATCTCTTCTTACGGCTCACTGTTTTCCTCCTCCAGCAAACTCCTTCCGTCTGTCACGTCACTATGGGCTGGCACTGGCACAGCCAACGAGGTTGTCTGGGGCCTTCATAGAAAAGCTCCTTCTAGGAGTTTTGGCCCTTTAAAGAGGGGTTCTGATTTGGAAACCAGTGAGAGTGAGTAGTCATAGTATGGTCTGAGACACAGAGGCAGATAATAGAAATGAACTTTGAGGATCTTAATGACAGTACTGTAAGTTGGTGAAATACTCCAAAACATACAGTCCCAACCTTTGAAAGTATGCCCAGGACATGTACTGGAGGAGTTTTGTTTTCATAGCCCAGCAAAGTTTTAAAATAAATAGTTGTTATTTGTGATATATTCATGAATAAATGAATGTTTTACTTATTGTTCTGGGTTTTCTTTGAATACTGCATGCACAGTAAAGTAAGAATGCTGTGTTGCAAAGGAATTGCCTTAAATAAAGGCTGATGCTAAGCAGACAGTGTGTGCATATGGGTGGAACCCATTCCTTTTTACTGCATATTTGCGTGAGGAAGGCAGAATGCAAACAGCAAGTGTTATTCTCATAATTAAAAAAATAATGAACACACTGACTAACTGCACTCAGGCAGTTCTCTGGGAAATGTACCATCAAAGCTGCTTTGTTGAGGAATCTCAACCCATCTCTTGTACCTACGTGCTTTTTAGTCCACAGGACCCGGACTCAGAATTTAACCCTGGTCTCTTAATTGCCCCACATGAGGCATAAATTGCGACTAGAGAAAAGATTAGCCTGTTAAGCCAAAGACTGAAGTCCCTAGCCCAGGGAATCAGTCATACTTTTGTCTCCAAGAGTATGACTTCACTTTCTCTTGTGAACTCGTCCTGAACGAGCCCAACTATACAATCATGGAAATGGATATGAGTATGAGTTGTATACCTAGACCCTTATCCATCTACAAGGGTATAGGTTTTATATCCATGTGGATGGGTTGGCTTTCAGAGAGAGATGAGTGTGTTTCTCATAAAGACCGAGTGGTGGGGTTACCTGACATCCCTCCACAGCTTCACAGTCTCAAAAAAAGCCTTTGTCCTCCCTTCGTAGGCAGAATCACAAAGAGGCTGCAGGAAGGTAGGAGGGAGGAGGCTAGGAGTGAGGAGGCTGTGAGTGAGACAGGAGGAAGGTGTCTGTAGGAAGATAGGAGCAGGCTGCTGAAAGACAGGAGGAGGAAGCTGCTGAGAGACAGAAGCAAGAGGCAGACAGGAGACAGTAGGTGATAGGAAGACAGTGATAGGAAAACAGTTGGAGGAGGCTTTAGGAAGATAGTAGGAGGAGGCCGCTGGGAGATGGTAAGAGGGGGTTGGAGGAAGAGAGAAGGGAGGAGGTTGTAGTAAGCAGAAGGGAGGAGGCTTTCGGAGTGACAGGAGGAAGGAGGCTGGAGGAAGACATGAAGAAGAGGCTGGAGGAAGACTGGAGGGAGAAGGCTGTAGGAGGACAGGAGGGCGGCTACAGGAGAGATATGGTCACTTTTGTGCTGTTGATTATAAGCACTGTATTTAAAGGGAATTTTTAGCAACACTACCTGCTCTCTCTAATCATTGAACACAACGATCCTTCTCATTGTTGAAACGGGTTTTGCATTCTTTGTTTTCTAAATTCTGCTACTGTTGTCCTCATTCCTTATCATTTCTCCTAATGTCAAGGACATATCACCTATAAACACATGACTATTGCCACAAACTCCAGCACAAAAGACACACATATGCTGTCATGTCAATTTTTGTATGTTGTTTTATTTCTACCGCTTTAACATGCTGTGACTGATTTCACTTTTCATGCCTGGGGATGGGCCAGCCCGTGATGCTCATCAGAACAGATTTGGAGCATTAGACGTTGGACGTTTAGAAAAAAGATTGTTGGAATGTAGGCTCTTGGAGAAATGTGGTGTTGATCAGTCACTTACTATGAGAGCTGGAGAGACCAACACACAAAGCCTGCTTGCCAGTCACCACAGCACTGAGGTAGAGTGGCATCATTTGTGGGCTCTAGCAGAATAAGCATTGCATTGTATTCGGCTGTGCTTGTGTCAACTTTTGTGCCTGCACTGTGTGCATGTGAGTGCGTGTGTGTATGTGTGTGAGTACATCTGTGTGTGAGCGTGTGTGTGAGTGCGTGGATGTGTGTGAGCATGTGTGCGAGTAGATGTACGTGTATGAGTACATCCATGTGTACCAGTGTAAGTACAGTCGTGTGCATGAGTTTGTGGAAGCAGTATATGCATGTGTTTTTTTTTATTTATTCAGTCAGTTTCTGTAACCAATCCTTAGGAAGATCTACTGTGTTTTGTCTATAGAATATTATTAGTACCAAGCCACACATAAAGTGATTCTGTTGAATCTCATGAGCCCCAATAAGGACTTTAAATTCAACCACCCTCTCACATGCTGCTATTTCCATACTCTGTGTATCAGTGCAAATGTACCACATCAATCATCAATATATCTTTACCTACCTTAATATACTGCATTAGTATAAATTTACCACCTCAATACACTTACCTGACTAAATAGCTTTATCTACCTTAGTAAACTTACCTGACTAATATAACTTTATCTACCTCAATGCACTTAGCTTTCTAATATAACTTTACCAGAATGATATAAATAAATAATGTTATTCCTGAATGTGGTGTGCTTCCATAACAGGACCAGCAGAGAATATCCAAGAAAATTTACGTTCACACAATAACTGTGTGGAATTATGCTTTGTGGGGTGGTTTGGTCTAGTATTATAACAATTATGACAATTTTAAATGGCTGACATTTGTGATCATAAGAGCATGAGACAATGAATAAACTCATTGTCAAAATCCCTATCTAAGTAGTCCCTAAAAAGTATCACATTGAGACAGCTAAATCACTAAAGTTGTGTAGCCCTAAGTGTCTCCAGAAAATCTGACCTTGTATTTGGAAAATAATCTGAAACACATAATTTCTTTACTCTTTATAACTTTTGGCTAGCATTCCCAAAGCAGTAACAACTGATTGAATCTACCTCAATCTACCTCATTGTGCTACCTACATAAAATAAGACTGTAGTAACTGTAGCAGTCCTTGTGTCCCCGTCTCATCATTCAAATCTGTTTTTAACTATATTACATTAATTTGGCAATTTTGTCATATTTTATATCAAATATAAATCAGTTTATATTTATCAGTATGTTTTTTTTTGGTTTTTTTTTTGTTGTTGTTTTTTTTGTTGTTTTTTTATGACAAATCAGATTATAAGCACCCACTTGTGATGTGAACCTGCTACAAAATATAATTTTACAACAATTTTATTAAAACCACACATCGTCAAATTACGTGAGTCACTTGACCCGCCTTATTTTTCTCCGTTTGGAACTCAAATAGGCTAGTGAGACCCAGCAGAATGAGATGACTCGCTCTCCATCTGGTGGCCAAAATAAGAACAGCTTTAGAAAACTTACGGGCAAAATAAGTTATGGCCACAAAGGTAATAATACTCCGTAAAACTCTTTTAGAAAGACCATCTGAAAGGACATAAATGAAGAATTGTGAGAGAATGAATAGAGAATAATCTTATAAATTATGGTGATATAGTGATTTTCCGTTTTCTTTTTATTTATGTATGAGCCAATTTTTCCAATTTAGTTTAGCAATCGATTATTTAGAAATATTTTTAAAATGTATCTTGAATGTATATAGCCGAGAAAACCTAGGCCACTGTGAGAGGTGGACGTGACAAAAAGATACTAGCAGAGAAAACTAATCAAATAACAAACAAAAATGCATCAATTTGACAAAAATTGAATGGACAACAAAAATGAATCAAATAAACAACATTGAATAACGAGAACCTCATCCAGTAGACGACATAGAATGAAGAAAAAAAACGCACAACAAGTGGCGATTAGTTTTGTTGGATGAATTGTGTTCAAACAACAATTATAATTTCTCTGTCTTTCTTGTAATTGTTAAAAATCCTTATTTGTGCTTTCCAATATGCAAAATGATATGAGTAGAGAATAAAGAAAATCTTCCACTTCGTATTCCGTTCGTTGATTTCCTATCAACACACCTATCAACAATAATGGCCTATTTCTATCTTTTGATTAACATTTAAACAGTGATTTGTTAACCCTTAAACGTGTTACTGGCTTCAAGTAAAAATTTGGATTGATTTTGTGGGAATAAAACACTAATATTAACAAAAATATTAGGAATAATTGTTTCTCTTTAAGCACGTTTCTACAAAGGCACATTTGTATGTTACACTACACTAGATGGCAGCATCACTCCATGTTTTAAGTCAACTACGACGAACTTTCGAGCTACTATCGTCATTATGTTTGTTTCTAAACATAGGAATGTAGTAAAAAGTATTTCACGAAACATTATAATTTCAAAATTTTTACTGTGTACATTTTTTGTGCCCTGCGACCTGCGGCCAATATATCCATTATTAGCGGAGACGTTATAGTGTGTGAAGATAATAAAGCTGTAATTAAAATGGTCAGATTGGCATTATTTGGTAATCGCCACAGCAGCGGACAAGCAAACCCAGATCTTTCCTATTGAACAGGTACTCATTTCTAATCATTTCAATTTCCGCGGGCATAGGTTCCATCTTAAAATAAATTTTTTAAAGAAATGAATTATGACGCTTGTTTAATTCTGACGTCAATTGAGTACTTGAATTAATATGGAAATAAGTGTTGAATAGACGTCATGACAGGCAAAATAAATAAACCTCCTAGAAAGCAAACATAATATCATCTCAAACAATGTAATGAATTTTCTCTGTAAACATTGGAAGTAGAATGGCTGGTACTGAAGAGCTAAATTACTTTAAATGTGGTAACGTCATAAGATGCCATCTTTCCAACAAGTCAGTTGGTCTAATTTCTGCCCTGCTAGAGCTGCTCCATTCCCTTGTAAGTGTTGTTATTGTGAATTGGAAACATTTCGGGGCAACAATAGCTCAGCCATGAAGTGAGAAGCCACACAAGCTCACAGAATGCTGAAGCATGTAGAGTGTAAAAATGGACTGTCCTTGGTTGAAACATTCACTACCAAGTTCCAAACTGCCTCTTGAAGCAGCGCCAGCATAGAATCTGTTCATTGGGAGCTTTATTACATGGGTTTCCATGGCCGAGCAGCCGCACACAGGCCTAAGGTCCCCATGTGTGATATCAAGTGTCAGCTGGAGTGGTGGAAGGCTCGAGGACTCTGGAGCAGTGGAAACTTTTTCTCTGGAGTGATGAATCATGCTTCATCGTCACAGACTAATCTGGGTTTGGCGAATGCCGGGAGAATACTACCTGCCAGAATGCACAGTGCCTGTAAATGTAAAGTTTGGTGGAGGAGGATTAATGGTCCAGAGCTGTTAGGCCTCTTAGTTTCACTGCATATAATGACATTCTAGACGATTCTATGCTTCCAACTTTTGGGGAAAGCCCTCTCCTGTTTCAGCACGACAATGCCTCCATGTACAAAACATGGTTAATACAGAAATAGTTTGCCGAGATCAGTATGAAAGATCTTGATTGGTCTACTGACCTCAACCCCATAAAAGACCTTTGGGCAATAGTCCAACATTTAGTGAAAAGCCTTCCTATTAGAGTGGAGGCTGTTATAGCAGCAAAAGGGGGACCAACACTGTGTCACTGCCCAAGGAAGAGATGTTCGATGAGCAGAAGTTCACATTTGCCAAGGAGTGTAGTTACAAAAAAAGGAGTAAGTTAGCATGTAAGTTAGCAAAATGCCAGACATTGGAGGAGCCGTTTCATCCAAGTGTAACCATGAATTTCCCCTTCCTGGATTATGTCTTATTTAGAGTAATCGAGTGGTTTTAAACTGTTCTCATTGTTAACTGTTCTATAGAGGGTGCAGGTGGCAAATTAATGTTTGCTGCAATTTAGACTCAAAGAGTATCCAAACCAATCCTGCCCAGACAGTGAAACAACATTAGTATATTTAATTAAAACCTAAATACAACTTAAACCCAGTTTAAACACATGTTAAACGGTTTAGATTTTTTGCAGGATTTGGCCCAGTTTATCGACCTGAGAATAAGCAAAACCTATTTTACATATTTTGATTACATAATTTCTAATATTGTTTTCTAAGCCATTATCCTGATATTTTTTGATTCGGGTAAAATTTTATTTAATCAAAACCAAACCCAGCCACTCTAGAAGAGATTAGCATTCTCTCCCCAGATCATAATGTAAAAAAATACAACAAAACAGATCAAAGGATAATGATAACTATAAAATATTGTGGTCTAAAACAAATTCCAGCTCAGGGCATGAGACAGCATGGAGTTACATTATTAGAACAGACTAAAAGCTGACTTGCTTATCGGTCATGATATTTTTAATCGATCAGCACAATCTTCCTCCTACCTTGCTACCTTGGTAAGTGTATGTCAAAAAGAGTGAAGTAGCTATAATGTAC
>JAOYSI010006707.1:2500-12638 GCA_025775065.1 Hiodon alosoides | reverse complement strand
ACACACACACACACACACACACACACACACACACACGCACGCACACACACACACACACACACACACACGCACACACACACACACGCACGCACACACGCACACACGCACACACGCACACACACACACACACACACACACACACACAAAGAAATCGCCTGGATTATAGGCAGTTGCCAGTGGGCCTGAAAGCCATTTAGGGGCAACAGACATAATTTTAAGTCTTTGTTGTAGCGCGCCAAGGGTATTAAAGTAACATTCAGCAGACATGTGTGATTTTATTAAGGATTATGTTCCCTTTTGGAATGCGGTACAAACAGACATAAGGGGATGAAAGATCAACAAATTCCTTCAGTAAAGTTCAGTGAAAGTCCTGACAAATGGAAAGTCTATATGGTAATGTGGTTTAAAGCGACGGATTTAGCACAGGTTCATCACTCATTCGCCATCACACATGACACTGTCCGTTTGTTAACGTTAGATTTCCCGGAGTAGGGGTTTGACGCATGCTGTCTCTGACCGTTTGTGCCTAGATGGTCTCTGAAATATTGTACTTTCCACTGAAATCCAAGCAAAATCTTATTTGGTCAATAGTCAGTCTGCAATCTATTGTGTTGCATTTTTCATTATTTACACGAGCGGTTACATCCCACATCAACCCATACCCCCTGGGAGGAAAGAGCAAAACACAGAAAAGCTTTGCAGTTAATTGTCCTGCAGTTAACAGACCACGGGAAAGCATGGTTTCATTGGCCTCATACAGGCTTTTTACAGCAGTCACCCCGACATGGTATGCTTTTGATCATTTTGCAAACTAGCGCTGTAGTCAAAAGATTCCCGTGTATGCATTTGGCTTTGCTTCATTTCATTAAATTTGGCCTGTTTATACATTTTGTGAACCCAGATAAATGGGCTGAGGAGCGTTGATCTAGGGAGTGACCGCGGATCTGGAACTTTCAGATTAATAAGAATTTATTGAACTAATTTAGCAATTAGTTGCTTTATATGTTGTGAACCAATATTAGTAAAGCATTTAGTAAAGTCATTTGTAAATGTACAAAAGCATTTAAACAAAGCTATGTAAGGGGTACATTTGTTTAGTGCATTTAAGTACAAAACACAGGCAAGTACAGAGGGAAGGATCTAGGTTTTAAGGGCCAGGGAGCACTTTAAAAGGATGGATTTTAGGTCTGATGAAGTCATTATGAATGATGTTAAGTGCTCCTGTGGCTTGGGGAGGTCCGAAGTAAACCACTACAATCCAGGCAAGCGTTGAAACGAGCTGAGGAGCATGGATTGTGAAAAACGGGGAGATTTTGGGTTGGGTTCCTGGTCACTGACACTCAGTGCTCCTGTGAGTGGACGTTAACGTTTCAGCTGAACGTTAAAACCAAGCCTGGTGGCTGGTTGTCCGGTTCGTGCATTTGAGTTTGGAAGCCGAGTTGATGTTTTAAACGCCGTGATCTGCCAACTTTTAAAGACTGCGTGCTTAATTTCACTTCCGATGTGGTCCTACGCATGTCGTTTCTGCGGCCGTCACTCGCAGTTACATCTGCAATTTGGTTGAATCTCACCAATAAACGTTGACTCGGAAGAAAATGGTTACACTGAAGCCTAATTTCAAGACGCGCGTCTTGACAAATATTACGGAGAGAGAGCGAGGAGCCCAAGAAGCGAGCTCAGAAAAGAAGGTTCTTCTTTACTGAAATGAAACATAGTAAGCCTGTGAGCTTAGGGCTCCGGTGGCGATGCTCCATCTGAGATCCGCGGTTCTTCAATGTTCTTCAAAAGAACGAGGGGCCAGGCCCATGCACCCTAAAATCAAACGGCTGCTTAAATCAAACAAGATCCAATTTACCGCTCACGGTAACTGCCTCGCTCCCCTAACAAGAAATCAAACTTCAATCCTTTGCTTCATCAGGCAGTGTATTGACTTAAGGTGGACCCTACAGGGGTGCCGTGAGGATCGGAACATCCGTGCCGCGGGATTTTTTTAACGGCACCCCAAACCATCGGGCGGATTTAAATGTAGAAAAGCTTTTAATCAGACGGTGTTGTTTGATATCTCTCCGCTGGTTTCGGCGCCTTTAGAGAGATGCGCGAGCTCGTTCCTCGTGTTTCCATCCTTCTTTAAGCCTCAGCAGATGTTATTCTCCATTATAAAGGCCTTTGGCCCGCTATCTGAGGGTTGCTTACGTAATCCACTTTCACTTTTTAATCTGAACGCCGCAGACCTGTTGGTTTTTATGACATTCTTCATGCTAACAGTCAAGGATATAACAAGATTGCTGATAATATTTGGCCACGTCTAAACAGCACATAGAAATTATATATTCACTTTTAACCAGGGCACAAATGAAAACGTATGGTAGTCTTTAATTCACTAAAACGACTCTTTTGCGCCATTCAGATGCAAACTCTGTCATGCTACAGCGAGGTGTTGGCTGACAGTACAAAAATATCACAGAAACCAAGGATCCAGGGGCATGGACAATTTTTGGGCTGTTGCTTCGGTATACTAAGGACAAAAATCCTGATCTGGAAACCATGAAGACAGATTCTGAAGAAAGTGGGAACATAGAGCGCCTGGCCAAACACGACATTAACACAGTGAAGCTTCTGAGCTTTCCTGTGTGGTAATGTAACTAATCCTACAAGCAGAAGCTAAAATGCCGCCGGTCTTCTGGAAAAGCACATAGAAGACGTTACCCATCTACATTTATGGACACAGGAATAAGAGACAAGATGTCGCCGGTGTTCATTTTCAGTAATAATCCTTAAAAAGCCATTTATTTCACCAGATCTTGCAGTAAAGCATGCAGTCAACAGGAATTGTCCCTTGTGTTCAGCCAAAACTATTATTTGTCCAGCACCAAATCCACCGCATGAACCAAAAACACCATAAAGGTAGGAGGAGAACTAAAAAATTGTGAAAGGAGAAAATACATAAATTTTAAATAATGTGAAATTAAACCTCCATCCATACCTCAGGTGCATAGAATTTGAAACCCCAGTTCTGAGGCTGCTGAAGTTGAAGGAGTTATTTTTAAAAATCTCACAGTTGAACTTCTGCACGCACTTCAAACAGGCTCAGAGAGCGCAGACGAAATCCCACCGCTCTCTGTGTTATCTGGTCGTCTTCGTCCAAACACCGAGATCTGAGGAACGTAAACCTGCTGCTTCGCCCTTGATCATCTGGACCTCCATTAGCCATGTTCTCTCCAGGATGGAATCACTGCTGGACTCCAAGATAGTGAAGGGTCTGTCATCCATAGAAGTGCCAGCATTTTCAGGCCTGTGCTTTTCCTGCAAATAAATCACACATTTCGATAAAATCGCAAAACCTCTCCTGGTTTTCACAGACAGAAAACCATAACAGTTTAGTGGATGTCTAAAGCTCATGTTCCAGTAATGAATTGACCACCAAAGGAAAACACTGGTCTGCAAGGTCATTTTAGACACTTTCTGCGTGGACTGCAAGTAGAGAACATCATTTATCACACTTGCTGGACTGCGATTAATACAGAGGGCCCACTGGTTGCAGAGCATCGTGGACCTCGAAACTTGACCCCCGACAACTGAGCAGCAGAACACCCAGAGGTGACCCAGATATGCAAAAGCCGTTTCTCCACCACGGATACTAGTGCAGCACAAGGCTACCCCTAAACCCGGCAGATCCTCCAGCTGCCAAATAAGAGAGCAGAGGAGTCACATTCTCTGCAGTCCGTTCTGCCAGATCGTCGAGTGACACCGACATGGCCACTTTCACATCAAACCCAGCCAAACTCCAGGTGCCTTTTTCAGCGACAGTGAAGCCACAGCCCGCCAGCCCATGGCACAATGCTCTTCTTGTTCCCAACTTTCCCCAGCTGATGGGTGACTCACTAGCCCAGCACCACAGCAATGCTGTGGTTGACCAACATCCAGCAGTAAATGTATTTGGGTTCCACGATGCCGCCCACGTTACTTGCTTGTTTGTGGTCCGTCTCTTAGCTTGCGTTGTTCGTGCCGTTCCCCTTCAACCTCTCTCATCAAACACATTTTTTTTTCTCCCGCAGGAATCCCCCATGTCCAGGAAATGAAAAGATCCATATTCTACCCTGAGGGAAGTTGGAGTGGAAGAACGCACTGATAATTACTTTCCAAGCGGGCTACACCTTTCACAGTGGTGAGCTGGCTGACAGCCGTACTCCTCCCGGCATGTCGTCAGAACAGCCGCCCGACTCTGGTGCCTTTCCACTGCAACCCAGAATCCCTCCACCCCTGCCCCTCTTGGCACGTAGAAACAATCTCCGGTGCAAAGGTTGTGAGCTGCCTGCTAAGCGGACGCATCCAAATTTCACTTCGAAAAAAAGTTCACCGACTCATCTAATACCCCTGTCTAGTGCAGTTCAATGTTTCTTCTCTCCCCCTCTCACTGGCTATGAGTAGAAGGAGCTGATATAACAACAACAATATTTTATTTTTTTACCAAGGCTACACCATAATCTAGGCTTTTCTTTGTGTCTCACACCTTTCTATTTAGCCTTCCTGTACAAATTAAATACTTTTATGTGAAAGGACAGCATAATTCAGCCCAATTTCTGACGTTGATGCACGCTATAAAGCATGCAAGAGAAGGAGCAAATGCAATATTGATACAAATAAAGCCAAAATATGTCATGGTTCACTGCAGCACGGGTAGGTGGACTCCATTTGGAATTTGGGGCCCTCAGAACATAAGCCCAGATTACCAAGCAACGGGTCGTTTTCTGCCTTCCAGATAACGAAATAGCATTTGTCAAGTATAATTTTTTTTCTATTGTTTGCTTTTTCAGTTTCAACACGGTACAGGAAACACATGGCCGTAGGTTTCGTGCTTAATTTCGTGGGGGGGGGCATAGGGGGCATAGGACTGTGCTGCCGTCAGTGGCTTCCCATGACTTTCAGCGAGAGGGACAAATTGACACTCTCACAGTAATGGAGGGGATCTACCCGTCTCCCCCTAAACCCAGGCCCGTGCGTGTGAGCTATTTTTACACTTGCCCATATCGCTGAGGTCATCCTGTAGCGAGGTCATCCTGTAGTTTCCCCTTGTGTTGTCAGGGTGGGCCCGGAGAATCGCCGAGAATGGATGGGTCTCCTTTGTGTAAACACAGATCCTGGGGCGTTCCTTTCCCAACTGCCCGCAGCATGCAGTCAATCAGAACCTTTTCTGGGCTGCGACTGGGCTATTGAAAGCATAGAAACCACTTTAGATGGGACACTAGTGGCGTCATTAATCTCTCCTCTTTCGCCCTCCGCCATTCTGCTTCTGCCCATATCATTTAAGCACCATTATGTCATTTAAAGCAGGAGATCACTCTATTACACGGTACATAGGAGGCCAAGGATGCGTGCCGCGCTGCTCCACAGGTGCTGGTTCAGCGCCGTGAGACTGATAGACTCAATCCTCTTTCCAAAAGACTGCAAAAGACTTTATTACTCAAAGAATAACAAATTGTGTTTCCTGTCTGGCAGTACTTCACATACTGGGACGGGGCCAGGTCCGGGTGCGGTTAAGGCGTATGAATTGTTAAAAAAAAAAATCAAGCCAAACACAACAGAGGAAGAACAGACGGTTCGGGGGGAAATCAAAATAAACAGAATTTGAAATATTGAAATAATAAACCCAGCAAAAGCAATCAGATGCGCCATATCTCTGGAGAGCTCTGCTGTGTTTAAAAAAAAAAGTATTTTCATGACGCTGTGACCGCATTAGGTAAACCACACTCAGGTGCAGGAGTTGAGGTCCTGTCTGTGGGTGCTACAGCACAGCACGGTCTGCATGGGCCTAAAGTGCCCAGGGCTTCCTGTGTGTGTGCGTGTATTCCCAGAATAAACAATAAAAGCACTAAGTAACTGTAAACTCTTTATGCTTCAATGCACTCGACACCAATCCAATTTTCCCTGCGCTGAGAGAAACCACTAGTTACAGTTATTAGGACCAGGCCACTAGTTATGATTACATGAAACAGACCATAACTTAGCCAGGTCTTAACAGGAAACGCTGTTTACCACACTATAAAAAACTGATCTGTACAGAATCTGTACGGTTGTGAAATGTGGGGAATACTTTCAAACTAAAATTTTAATGACAAAAATTTGACACAAATCAAATTAATTTAATAGTGGTAATTTTGTAAGAAAAAAAAAAAATGCATAAAATACAACCAAATAAATCTGGCGAACAGACATTCATTTTCTGTTCAAACAAAACCAATTTCACAACTCAATTTTTTAATTAGCTAAAACCCCAGTTACTCTGCAGGTGCCTGCACACCCCCCGATGATAACTAAATATGCTGAAAGTGGAATTATGTCACGGCTTGCAGGAGGGTAACCTGCAATGGGATCACTACTGCACTTTTGGCCCCAGTGTAAAGATCAGGTCAACCAGAGCCAATCATCCAGCAGTGTGTTGCTCTCAGGGCCAGCCAGAGCCAATCATCCAGCAGTGTGTTGCTCTTAGGGCCAACCAGAACCAATCACCCAGCAGTGAGATTTCTCCTCAGGGCTATCCACTGTGTGCCGCCAATTACCCAGCAGTGTGTTGCTCTCAGGGCCAACCAGAACCAATTACCCAGCAGTGTGTTGCTCTCAGGGCCAACCAGAGCCAATCACCCAGCAGTGTGTTGCTCTCAGGGCCAACCAGAGACAATCACCCAACAGTGTGTTGCTCTCAGGGCCAACCAGAGCTAATGACCCAGCAGTGTGTTTCTCTGAGGGCCAACCAGAGCTAATCACCCAGCAGTGTGTTGCTCTGAGGGCCAGCAAGAGCCAGTCACCCACCAGTGTGTTCCTCTGAGGGCCAGCAAGAGCCAATCACCCAGCAGTGTGTTGCTCTGAGGGCCAACCAGAGCCAACTCAACCAGCAGTATATTGCTCTCAGGGCCAAACATAGCTAATAACCCAGCAGTGAGATTTCTCCTCTGGGCTATCCACAGTGTGCCGCCAATTACCCAGCAGTGTGTTGCTCTCAGAGGCAATAACCAAAAAGTGTATCCTACTCAGAGCCAACCAGAGCTAATCACCCCACAATGTGAGTTTTACTCAGGTGCCACCACTGCGTGTAACCAATCACTGAGCAGTCTGTCACAGTTAGGTGGAACGAGAGCCAATCATTCAGCAATGCGCCGCTGCTTGTTTGTTCTTTCCAGGCCAGCTCAAAGTAAAGATGATAAAGCCTCAATTTGCCTAATGAGAGGGAAAACTCTGTGCCTTTTATTCAGAGATGGAACTTCAGATTGGAAAATGCTATGCTAATAGTCACAGTTTATTCTCTCTGTAAAATAAAAGGACTGCGACCTCAATCGGGAGAGGTCCCCTCCAAAGGAGGGCAATAAAGTAGAGGAAACGGCCGCCATCATAAAACACTGTAATTGGTGTGATCCGCACGCCGAAACATTAATCACGGTGAAAAGGGAAACAGTTTAAGCACATATAATTCATCACGTTTATCGGTGACTGGCGGACCAGACAATTAGAGATATTGATCTACCGTGAAACCGCCTGGGAATTCTCTATTGGATCCGTCATGGGCACATATTATTCAGCCCATTGAAACCGGCTTCTCACATTTCTGCCCAAGCTGCCCGTGAGTTTTTACACAGAGCACTTTAATCCACCTCACGCAAAGACTGGCTGCGCTGTCATTGTTCTGAAAGCGGATACTGTCACAAAGCACGTGGTGTAAGCCAATGAAATGACGCGCCCTTACAAGCAGTAACTTCAGTTCTGTTTTGTTTTTTACACACACACACACACACACACACACACACACACACACATCCTAGGTAACCAAGTACCGGTCGCTTTGGCCTGCCCCAGCTGCATTCTGGGTCTCAAGTTCAACAGTGTAAAACCACTTCAATCAAATACACTATCCGGCAATGCGCTCTAAAAACAAACAGTCACCACTTGTCTTGGTTTTAGCGAGAGACCAGGGGAACGTAAGAAGGGCTTCACCTGGGAACTGGGAAATTGTTGATGTTTTTCAGCACAAACCACCGCTCGCATGGAAAGCACTTCCATGGAAATGACCACATGTCCTAGCCCCACATCAAAGGGAAGGAGACCCGGTGGGCCCGCCTGGGGGTGGACTCGCTACGCGGCAGATGGAGGTTCCGACGTGCTCTGGGACCTGAGATTGGCTGGTAGTGCCCCATGGGAGGCAGAAAGAGGCAGAGTAGAGAGAGTGGGAGTGAGGGCGACTGGTTCATGGTAACCCCTTCGTGTCACTGTTATCAGGCTACTTTTCATATTCAGGCATATTTCATTTAAATATTTATGTTTGCACGGATTGGCAACATCATACTAACACAGCCAATTCAACTGGATGGAATTATAAGAGAGTGGGAGGAAGAGAGAGAACTGCTGTGAGAGGGAAAGCGAAAGAGGAGAGAAAGAGGGAAAAGAGAGAGAGAGAGAGGGGGAGAGAGAGAGAGAGAGAGAGAGAGAGAGAGAGAGAGAGAGAGAGAGAGAGAGAGAACATATGCCCCAGCAGTCATCCCAAAATTAGTTTTGGGAACAAAGACAAAAATTAAATGTATGAAAAGTAATAAACTCGACTGAAAAAATAACAATAAAAATAAAACGAAACAAACTGGAAACCAAAACCATACACAACGAGATGCAAGAGGCCCTGCTCAGTGTATTCATAATCAGCCTGGCTGCTGGCATCTGGAACCAATAGCCAATAACACCAATGCCTAGAAGTGGAGACAAATCAGCCCGATAGTTACAGAGGCATTTGTGTGAGTGGTAAAATGGGTATTCGGCAGTTTCATTAACGCTCAGATATTAGCCACAACCCAATTAACAAACATGTCCGCAAAACAATCAAGGAAAACATTTTGCATTAGACTTTAAAGTGTATGCCCTCTGTAAGTCAGTGTGTACAGGGAATATCTGTACAGTGAAAATTAGAAAGCAAAGAAGATCATTTTTCAGCCAAGGATGTGGAGTAAGACAGGGTTGGAACTCCTGGCCAAAAAAATGTAGAAGATTTATTTAAATCTGGGAAACAATTATAAAGTGTATCGTAATAACAAAGTTGGATCGCTCAATAAACTACAATGATATCTGACCCTGTGACTGTGGTCTGGGAGGTCGAGAAAGAAATGCCCAAAACCACATATGAGTGTATGTATGTGTGTCTGTATGAGTGAGTGTATGTGTGTGTGTCTGTATCAGTGAGTGTGTGTGTGTGCGAGTGTCTGTATGAGTGAGTGTATGTGTGTGTGTGCGAGTGTCTGTATGAGTGAGTGTATGTGTGTGTGTCTGTATGAGTGAGTGTATGTGGGTGTGTCTGGTCTGTATCAGTGAGTGTATGTGTGTGTGTGTGTCTGTATCAGTGAGTGTATGTGTGTGTTTCTGTATGAGTGAGTGTATGTGTGTGTGTGTCTGAATCAGTGAGTGTATGTGTGTGCGTCTGTATTTGTGTGTGGGTCTGTATGAGTGAGTGTATGTGGGTGTGTCTGGTCTGTATCAGTGAGTGTATGTGTGTGTGTGTGTCTGTATCAGTGAGTGTATGTGTGTGTTTCTGTATGAGTGAGTGTATGTGTGTGTGGGTCTGTATGAGTGAATGTATGTATGTGTGGGTGTCTGTATGAGTGAGTGTATGTGTGCCTTTTCTCTGGAGGAAAGGTATTGATAGTCTTTGTTCATGGAAAGTTTAGGCTAAATCCAGAAAATAATAAAAATGTAATTGATAGGACCTCCACACATTTCCCTAAATATAAGAAAATCAGGGAAAACAGAATTTGGTTGGAGGACGGACAGAAGGCCCATCAGACTACCGACTATGCCACAGTAACAAGTTTCACCACATTTGCCTTCGTTTTCGAGTTTATCGCCCCTATTTCCTCCTGCTCACATTGTGCTTAGCGGCTATAACATTCAAATTGACTTTTAAAATGAATAATTAAAATGATTTCTATTGTAGAGTCTTTGCACTTAGGCAAGCAGGGCATTGGTTGGGTTAATAATGGATGCCAGATTGTCGCGAAGTGTGGACGGCGTTCTCAATACGCTGTAATGTGATACCGCTGCCAAATAGCTTTGTCAATATAAAAATGTGATTATGCCGATCAAACAATTTTAATTGAAATGACTGGAAAGA
>JAOYSI010006706.1:24239-44368 GCA_025775065.1 Hiodon alosoides | reverse complement strand
TATATATATATATATATATATATATATAGGTTTTATATAACTATAATAATTTTAGGTTTAAAATTCCCTGGTCCTCTCGTTTCTCAACATGAATCTAGAGGGACAATTCTGGTTTATTCGCCAGGGCCAGAGTGGTTATGCGTGTATACAGACTGGAAATTTTTGTTACTGAATGTTACAGAATTAAATGAAACTTCAGATGTAAAGAACGTTGGTAAAGTTGGTAACGGCAAGGAAATGTAGAGGTTTAAGATTAATTTGGACATAGAGTTGATCGTCATGAATTTTGCACTTATTGATGAGGATATTACAAATCATGTATTTATTTGTATGATTAAATATGATGTTCAACAGAAAATTAAACCAAAGCGTATGATTTTATATTAAGGGTTTTGGCAGTAAACATAAAAGACCAGGTACACAATTGTTACCCAGCTGTAATTTCAAACTACATAGTCATTGCATAGTTAACAGTAAATGAATTAGATTACTAAATTAACAAGTGATATTATTGGCATTTGTTGGTGTCAGTAATTTGCATCTTTCCTTGTTAAATTTTAAGGAGACCATCGGCCACCACTAGCAATAAACAGAGGAACAGAGACCTCTGGTGTTTGACAGTTCATTTTGAGGAACACATAAGTTGAAGAGTTCAACAAGCAATCAAGTCGATATAGAACTCAGTAAAAAAAACCCTAACAAAATGAGGCATTCAGAAAATCACACAAATGTGTGCAATCCAAGTTAAGTTGTAGCAGTTAAACATGAATGAAAGTAAATAAATAAGCAGGAATTAAATATATGTTGTTGAATATTTTAGGTCAAGGAATAAGTACATTGAGAGCATTAAAATGTTATTCCATTATTTTACTTGTAATTGGTCCAATTAAGTTACAGGACTTAACATTACCTAACAAGACCAATGTCATAACTGAAATTGAGAAATGAGCAAATCAGCTTATTTAAAAAATATTGATGTTTTGAAGCCAAATCTGAACAATAATCATATTTAAGTACGTAGCGCCATATTTTTCCTCACCAAGTTAAACATTTCTCTCTACATACATAAAGCAACACACAAACATGATATTGATACATGACATTCCTTGATGAAAAAAATTGCTAACAGCACTTTCACATTTCTGTGCGATAAAATTCAAGATTAAATAATGTGTTTTTAATCAGGTTTGTTTAGGGGCTGCTTACTTGATCAACTTTTCTTAAATTCTACTGATGACATATATGCAGTTCCAATATCCCCTGGTAAAGACCACAACACAGTAGTACTGCTCAAAATACAGACACATAGCAATATATGGTCTTAAGTGTGCGTATGCTCAATGTAATATCAGATGTCATTTGCTTAATTACAGAATTGTATTTTCATGAAAATATCTCTTTTTTTTTTTTGATTATAGTGGTTTAATGGACTAAGTTTTATAAAATACAAGAGTTAAAAAAAAAAACAAACTAATGGATTCAACAGTGTCATATAATTTGAAATAATGCTGTCAACAGCGACATTTACTGTACTTACCTTAAGACGGGAACTACACAACCTTGTTGAAGACACGTATGACCTAGCTGTAAACGTGAGGAAGCTAGGTAGTGGTCTTGTGTCACTTTACTTGGTTTGAATTGATTGTTTTTATTGGAATGGATCTACGTTTTGGCATCAACGTACACAGCAAACTCGACTAAAGAATCCAAGAAGTAAGCCAATTGGTATCCATGTCGGAACCGTTGCAATTAAACACCGAATGCTTTCTTATAGTATTGCGATATGAACAATACTATAATTTATAACAATGCCCCCCACTGGAAACTGCCCACTTGTTTAATCTTCATGACATTTAGGCCTAAAACAAAGCACCAGTGTAGCCAACTCGCAAAAATGGTTAGCTAACGAGTTGGATACTCACGCTCGAAGTCAGAATCATCGTCCTCATCCCCCTCGTCGTCTCCGTTCGACTCTGTCTGCATTGGCTCGCCATCGAACATAACGCCCTTTACGCCTGATTTTGGAATGTTATCAGGCCCGGCGCCGTCTTGAATCCTGTTTTCCCGTAAACGAGTGAAATACTGAATGGCGAATTCCACCAAGTCCGGTGGCCTTTGTCGAAGCACCTCCACTGTGTAGCCTTGCAGTAACTCCGTCAAACCGGGCGGTATTTCGATACTCATGGTTACAACTCTTTGTAACTATATTTCGCTATTTTTCTTTCGAAAAAAATATTAAGTATAAAAACGAGATTGAAAATACTTATCAGTCCACATACAGAGTCAAGAGTTCCCCAGAGTTAGTTAGCTATCTAGCTACCAAGTGCAGTCTCGTAGTTGCAGCTAGCTAATTAGCTCACTTGGTACCAAATAAGGATTTGGTAGAATTAGAATTTTCTATCAAGCAAACTCAGCTCCCCTTTTAATGGCTAACTTTACACTGTTTTTCGACGGAACTAACTGGCATGCAAGTTAGTCCCCTGTGAATAATTTGATTTGTATTTTAAGGTTTCATTTAAATTACTATTTACAACCGTGACTATTCACCTGGACCTTTCTGACAGTTTATCAAAGCATCATTTCCGTTCGTTGATATAGTTTGGTGCATTTATCGTGGGAAAAGATGGCTAATGCCACCTCAACGTTGCTTTACATTCATACATAAAAAGTTACTATTATTTTGCAGAAACCACAGAGGGATTCATAGGACACGGATTAGTTTAGTAGGCCAAAACGCTAACCTTGGGATGATACTAGCAGTGACGATGTGAATGTTAGCGAGTCTGGATAGCGAACTGTCGAGAAGTACGAATTTACTCTCAATAATGACGAGTTTTAACAAAACACAATTTTAGTTACAGTTTAACTAATGGTAAATAGTTAAACAGGCGACTAGATTGATCGGTACCAAACTTATTTATCTTCCCCAGTCTATTACACTTTCTAGTATCTCGCTTCCTTCGCTGTTGCTTAGCGACCACAAGAGTATCGTAAACCCGAAACCAATTACAGGGTGGACAGAAGTAGCAAGCTAGCTATTTTAAGAGATTACACAACAGAAGTTGGGGGTTGGGAATGGTAATATGGCTTAAGAGACGCTGCGAACTAATTCCCTTATTATCGCTACAGGTTTGTGCAGAAGTAGATGACACCATACATTTTACAACATGATGCGCAAACAAAAGGTTATGAGAAATATTTGCTGCTAACAATGGTATCAAGCAAGAAAGTCAGCTAGGTACTCATGACGTTAGACGAAGAAACAGCCCGAGCCCGGCGAATTCCTAGTCCAAGCAAAAATTAACACCAACTCGCGAAGAAAAATAACCAGCGAACACAATACCAAGTTATTGACTGAACAGATTTCCCCAAAGTAAAATGTCCTGACGCCCAGTTTATGTAGTCCACGAATTTCGTAACCGTTTTGGTAGTTATTATTATTTCAGTCAGTATTTGCCCCTCAGTGAGGCTTTCCCTCTCTTCTCAAAAAGCGTCGCTTTGGAGGCGTGGTTACAGGGTTAGCAAAGGACTACCAGACCCAAAGCTGAGTAAAGCGCGTTTCCGCTGCCACGATGTCTTGTGACAAGCGTATGACGCAGTTTGGTTTTGAGCATAGAGGCGTGTCAGGAAGAGGTTATGAAGTGATGCTAGACCACGAACCTATATCAGAAATCTGAGTTGATTATTGAGCAACATGATAACCAGTATTATGGAGAAGAAAATCTAAAGTATAATCTCAGAGTAAGAAACACAAATATATTTGATTGATTTAAGCATAATATAAAAGAACAGTCGTAATATAGATGTCGTAATAGATTCCGTTCTGCAAATAAATGTTATGGAACCTTTATAAATAAGTGTATGGAACAATAACAAGAAGCATCTTGGTGACTTGATAAAACTAGTGCTCCTATTTAACCCTAGTTCGACAGAACCACAATCCTGCTGATTGTCTGGACATTCCAACTATTTTGGGACTCATTATTATCCAGCCCTGTAAAATAAAGGGTTTGGCTGATGGAAACTGATACACTTGGTTGTAAAACAGAGATGACCTGCTTCATTAAGGCATTCCCTATACACCTTGTGTAATGACCGATATACCTCACTGCTGGCCTGAAAGCTGCTCTACCAGTCTTACTGTACCATTTCGAAATTGCTTTGTATATAGCTTTAATTTGAGATGTATTTTGTTTAATAAATTGTGTGTTTATTTGTTTACTGGTCTCAGAAAATAACCCAGTTAAACCAAAAGCAGCACATAACGTAGTCTAAAATAATCTACAGCATTAATCAGACATTCCTGCCATACTTTTTGAATTCTTTATATAACATGTTTGTGCAAACTGCCTGCTGGGTGGTTTTTGCGCTAGCATGTGATGTACATATGGAGCAGTCATTCTATTCCTGCGTCTTACCTCTGAGGGACAGGTAAAGCCGTTACCATGACCGCATCAGCCCCTGCTTAATTCCTCCAAGTAGTTCAAATCTTCCTCAGGGATTTTATCTGGGGTGTCATTCTGCAGTCTCAGAATGGATAATGTTAATGCTGCAGTGGTGCTCAGAAACCATTTTCAGGATGGACACAGACTTAGATTAAACGATGACAATTATTTTAAAATTGTCTTCATAGAAGGTTTATCATAAAATGTATATTTACAAAAACTAAATAATGAAAAGGTGCAAGGTACATTCAGAGGTTAACAGTTGTGTGGCAACTCCCTGGGTGTAGGGCGTGTCGCTACTTGCAGGATCAATAAAACCAGCAATTGGAGTTTTTTAAGAAGAAAACACCTTCCTTCAATATGTCGGGCAGAGGTACAAAAAGAGACAAGCCAAAGACAGGGTAAAAACAATGTTCCAAAGGTTAGTAGCCAAAATA
Source organism: Hiodon alosoides (assembly GCA_025775065.1). Lineage (NCBI taxonomy): Eukaryota > Metazoa > Chordata > Actinopteri > Hiodontiformes > Hiodontidae > Hiodon > Hiodon alosoides. The sequence goes on along the minus strand of JAOYSI010006706.1, from coordinate 39,486 downwards.
GGTTCTCATACAAAAATAGGTCAATTACCAAATCCGGTTTCATCCAAAAAATGGGTCAAACTACTCAAAATATCAAAAACACTTACACTCCCAGAGGTAAGGCCAGACTAAACAATCCTGCAGCCTTTTATGATGTGGCTGATTGAACCATTGAGTCCAGCTGTACTAATCACTCAGAATGCGTCGGGCAGAGGGTTCTGCATCTGAAATTAATGCTGTGAGAAAATGGCTCTCATATTCTATTTAATGTTATTTTAAAAGTGCTTCTGCTTCATTACAACAAACAGACAAAATACTAAACTATTTAACCAATTTCTGTTTCTGCTGCAGAAGTTAATAGATCCTCTTATACTCTATAATATGAGACGTATGTCATTATTCATTAAATTCAACAGCACTACACACATTCATACACTTCTCAGATTATCTCATTTAAATATTCTAAGACCGGGTAGACACTACAACAACAAATGATCCAAATGTTAAAAATCGGTGTGATTATGCAACAAAATGTTTAAAAAACAAATTTTTAAATGCAAAATATATTTTTATATCCACTATATTCCTCCCATTACAAGTTACGAGTTATGTGTATAAAAACCAATCGGGGCTTGAAACAATATTTCATGCTGTTCACCAACTTTGAACTTTATCATTATCTGTAGGTTGGAAAGTAAGCATTCATTATTATTTAAAAACATCTTTAAAATATTTTAACAGAAAATTTCGAAATTTTTTCTATGATCAAAAATCATCTCGATTTGATTTCCTTTACCTTTCAGAAGTGCAGTGTCTCATAAAATTAATTTAATCAGTTATTTTTGACAAGATTGATGAATCCTATTATAATTCCCTCCTGAATGTAGCCTAAAATTGCATAAAAGTGTGTACAAATATTCAGATGTCCAGTTTTAGGATTTCCTCATTCTGACACTATTAGAAAGTGCTCTTCAAGGCAGGAAGGCTTTTGAACATGGCATTACTACTATGAATAACGTTTAGTCACAGAGAGGAACCCCTCAAAGCAGAACCTGGAAATGAGGAATGATTTTGGTTCCATTAATTTATGAATTTACATTTACAGAGAAAGTGTTTTTTTGTTTTTTAGATTTTCTCTGAACCATTCGGTATTGCCAGTCTTAATTATCACTACTTACATGCATTTAGAATTAGGACAGAAGTCGAGCATGTTCCATGTGTGTAGGTTTTATTTAGACTTGGCTCATATCACCAAGCCATAGTACAATGGCAGAGAATCATCAGTTACAGTCAGTGGTAAAACTAATGGTCAACAGTAACGAGCACCACAATCTCAGGCAGAATAACAGTGACCGGACATAGAAATCAGTTCTGTTGAAAATGATAACCTAATCAGTAAATTCATGAATTATGGCAATATGTAATTTCTGACTGGTTAGCCAATTGAATTGTTTATTTAGTTAACAACACTTCATCTGCTTTCATAACTCACGACTATTCACAAGGATAAAATCTGCATGTTTTACATGAAAGGGCTTCTGGCAGGCATCAACATGAGAATGAATCCTTGAGAACAATGTGCTGACTAAATGCCATCATTAACGGTCAGGTACCTAGTCCAAGAAGGCTCCATTTTTTATTTCTGGACTGAATATGCAATTACAATTAAGATAAATAGTCAAGTAGTAATTACATCTGGGGGGTCGTGTCTGGACATCTTGAGGCTAATAGTGTAATTATTGGTTAGTGCACTGTTATCTTCTAAAACTGTCTCATGGTAACAACAGCTCCATTACATTTACGATCTATCTTGTAGTAGTATTCTAAGCTATTCAGAGGACCACACTCAGCTCAGTTCAGTTGAACCACAGCTTAGCGCTTTCAGTTTCCTCTCTTTATGTTCCAGGCACACAGCTGTTTTCTTTAGTGTAAATCAGTCTGTGTGTGATGTCTTTCTTTTGCCCTGGTGCTGATGCAGGAATCAGTGATCAGCCATTAGTGACCTCCTGTGGACCGCTGGCCTTTTGATTTCCATACCAACCCTATATCCTACTGGATTTCTTAGTCAGCCTCTGGCTTTTGGATTGAGGTGAGACTCCGTTTAGTGCTTTGTCAGAAAAACTTTAAAATAATCCTATAAGTTAAAGAGATGAGACTCAACGTAAACAGGCAGTATGCGAAAGGGGCAGAGGTTGTCTAGGAGCCTGCTGGCTGCTGCACTGGGATCCGCTCTTCTATCCATGTGCTGATCTCCTTCAGAACAGAGTCTGCGGTCTCCGGGAGCTCGTGGTGAAGGGCGTGGTAAGCTCCATTGTACACCTGAATGGATAAATTGATCAATGACAATTGATCCATGTTGTGGGCTTGTGGACACCTGAATGCTGAATATTTCATTGTGTGTGGTTAAGTTCCTCTCAGAAAGCATGTAGTGTTTGCCAACAGGTAAATTGTAACTGTCTGAATCATGTTTCATTGTTTTTCAGAGAAAAAGTATTTAAATAAACACCTTCTTCAACTAAATGTTTTATAAATATATTCACACAACATGTAACTACCAATACAAATGTATAGAATGGTAAACTGCCACAAACATTAAATAAATGCAAGTAATGTAGACAATATTGGAACATTGGAACAGATTGGAACTATTACAGTTCAGTATCCAAATGTTCCCTTGAAACAGGGATGGGAAAGCCACCTCTTACAAATTTCCGTAGTCTAAAAATACATTGATGCTGATGCACACAAACACTCAAAAATAACTGTTAGAATGACATATGCAACATACAGGACATTGCTTTATTTTCTTCTTGTTAACATATTAAAAGTGTGCACATTTGGGTGTGTCTAAAAGGTGTGTATCTGTATGTGGATCTCTCACTGCTATATGTGTGTTGGAAATCCCACCTTTAACTTCTTGTCAGAGCTCACAGCTTTCTCAAACATCATTTGGGAGCCTCTGATATCACATAGTTTATCAGTGTCGCCGTGAAGCAACAGGAATGGCCAAGAGATGAAAGGAATCTCCTTTTCGATCCGCTCAGCTGCATTCATTAGCTGCATACCAAATGACACACGGAGTCCTCCATGGTAGTTCAGCTCATCTGTGTCATATGCCTCCACCTGAAGGACCAGAAGGGTATTACACTAAGCACTGCACATATTAAATACAGATCCAAATAATATCACAGGGTGCAGGCAATGGACAAGAAAATATTATAATTAAGTGGAGAAAAACATTACATGTAATTTGTAGCTCTTTTAAATCCAAAGACATCTTAAATTCTCTTTTAGCAAAAAGTATAAAACTTAAAGAGACTTCAATCCCAAAACACATTAATAAGTTCATTAGAATCCTTGTATTTTAAGAACATGAATTATCTCTAAAATCTAAAAATAGAAACTGAATTGGTTATAACTAATGATATCAAAATGTCTAATTCCAAACAGTCATAATTACTGGTAATTAAACACAGCAACGTCTCTTCCAGAGAACCAGAGAAATTCACGACATAACTACAGTTTCAAGACATATAAATTCACATCTCCTCGTTTTGTTTTTCTAAACTACATACAAACACATCAGTCTCTCAAGCCAAACATCTGCACACACAAACACTCACATATTTGTTCTATATTTTCCGTACCATTTTCGGGTCCCGAGAGATCCACTTGGACTCAATAGAACCCAGGGATAGACTTGGCAAAACATGGTTAAGAAGTCTTGCAAGGAATACCTAAAAAAGACACAAAGAGAGTATTTGGCATGGTCTACCCTACTGCAGCTGCTGCACGGTGTACTCCAGGTCAAATATTTATTCACAAGAAGGAATGGATTCAACATCAACATAGGTACATGTATACTGATCTGTCTTGTTCAGTAAAACCTGAAGATTTTGTTTTGGAATTAAAATAGAACATAAACCTGGAAAGTGTCAAAAAATGAATTGTAAAAATAAATATATGAACACTTAATAGGAAAGAATGTAAAACAATGTTAATGGAGAACATATTACTGACTCCCAGCAGACTCGCATAGCACAAACCTACTCAGCCAAACTATGTGCCTACATAGCTCATGTTCTGTACCAGAAGACTGTCAGCTCACTCTTATTTGTAATACACCAAATGTATCCAATTATTTTAGACTAATACTGTTTCATTCTCTTTTTATCCCCTTTTCAGGTGATTATTATTGTTTGCATTTTTTCTTCTTTATTTAGAGCAGGCACGGATCTTCCGTGGTTGCACAGGGGCCCCTTGTGATCTGATTGGCCACCCCGTATGCCCCCCAATTTTCATTTCCTCTTAGTGATGTCAATCATTTTTCGCTTTGAATAGTCACTTTTGAGTGGCCCCCAAGATGTAACTGTTGTTCCCCCGTGCCCCCTGCTTGAAAATAATCTGGATCCGCCCATGATTTAGAGCGAGAACTGTTACTGAAGCCATACCATGCTGAAGGAGACCACAGCAGTGTAACAACAGCCAGAAGCAAGAAGACCATTTCCGTAGCATCTTTGGCAACGCTGCTACCCATGGTGCTGCAGAGCCTCAGTCAGCGAAGGCGCTCATCCAAGGGCGGACTGAGCCCTATTGATTTCACAGGTTCGAATCCAGCTCGAGTCATTTGCTTTTTGTGACTGGGAGAGCACAGTGCCGGTGCATGATTGGCAGATCGCAGCCCAAGCTTGGGTGGCTTTTTTTGGCTCACCTTCTTTCGGTTTTCCCTGCATGCTGGCTAAGCGGCCAAGAGGGACGTGCCTCTTTTCCAATTGGTTTCTACCTAGAGTCACTCTAGGTCTTTTAGAAATAGTGGAGTGTATGTGTAAATGTGTAATATACATGCAGGAGTTAGGGCAAGAGGACTCACTTTGTAATATTACAATTAACTGTAATAAAGAATTAAGTAAAGATCTGCACTTACCTTAAAGGGTGTTGCTGACTCTTGGTTTATCTGCACCATTGGTGCAATCAATATTATGCCAGCAAAATCATTTTGTCGCTCACATGCGGTCAGGATGGAAATGGCACCACCCTGGAAAGGCATACAGACACCCAGACATCATACACTTTGCTAAACTGGTAGTGATGTCATCAGGTATCAGCTTCAACATTCAAAAGTCTGATATCTCTACCTTGGTGTGAGATGAAAACAAGTATAGCTGTGGTTATTAAGCTGCGGTTACAGTAACAGATTATGCCCCGGTCAATATCACTAAAAAGGTAGCAGTCTACAGCAGAGTTCTTTGCAGAGGCAAATAATTCTAAGCAGTAATGGTCGAGATGGTATAGAAAGGATTTTTTAGCAAAATTTATCTTAGAAGAATCGTGCACAATGACTGTTAAATTCCTTTCCTAAAGGCTAAAACACATTAGTCAATAAAATAAAAATAGTGAGATGTACAGGAATGTAACAAATAAGGACATTAGAGGTTATTAATAGTCATTTAAAAAAATGTCACAAAAATCTAAAACAAAAAAAAATAATATTGGAAATATTTGAGTAACAGAAAATGGTCATAAACATTTACTGATTTAACATACTGCCAATATGGTTTGACTAGGGCTGAAACCTACATTCTTTCAGAACTACTCTTAGTACAACCTCCTCACAACCGATGATAAAATTTAAAGACCACTTCATGATACCTTCACTTCATTATATCATATTAAATATAAATATTCAACATTTTAGTTGCGGATTATAATTATTATTATCATTATTATTAATAATATACTATATACTTTAACTCACAAATTGGCTGCATAAAAGTTAGGTGACAGACAGAAGTGACATAATTCCAGATTTAGATTTCATCTTTTTATAGCTCTCCTTCTCTCTCAGCCCTGCAGTAGGCCAGAATAATCTTGTTCCTAATTCCTCTGTATTACTATGTTCCGATGTTTGTATGATAATGGCAGCCCCAGGCGGAAAAGGCCTACATGATCAATTTTGACAAATTACCCAAGATCCCTCTTGGGTAATTCATGCTTAGATATGAATTTATTGTTCAAGTAAATGATGCAAGACAAATAAAAGATATCTCACCATGGAATGTCCAATGATAAAGATGGGCAGGCCAGGGTAGCGTTCTTTCATAAGGTCAATGTGCTGCAAGGAGTCCCTGATGAACACCTGAAAGTCCTGGACCACCATCCTCTCTCCCTCGCTACATCCATGACCCACTGAGAGACAGAGAGACAGAGAGAGAGAGAGAGAGAGAGAGAGAGAGAGAGAGAGAGAGAGAGAGAGATTAGAAACTACTCTTCATCATCTTTATACACGTTCAACTTGTGCAGTGCAATTTAATGCTAATTAAATTTTTTAATCCACTGACAATTCATTTTATTTCAATAATTTTGTTACTATTGTGTAATTTACACAATTTCTTTTTTTTTTGTACTTATAAAATGTTTTAAACCCATTGACCCATTTCCTTGGGTTTTTTGTTCTACATATTAAAACTAAAGACCATTTCCATTTTACTCGGAAATACAAAGGTTTTCTAATGAGTAACAAAAATGGCGATTCTTTCTGCTTACAAACATTATAATCTCTCCTATGTCTCCACTCACTTCCTTGTCACACTGGTCACATTCAGGCATTTTCTGTGAAATAGGCGTTTCCATGGTGAGGAACTGATTGTGAATATGAACACTACAAGCACATCAAGCAAGCCCCACCCCCATATCAGTGCAGTTTCCATGGAAGCCGTGGGTAAATCTGAACTAAAAAAAACAATTTATTTTTTCAGCCTGCTGTTCTTTACTCATACAACACATTTGAATGCCAGTTCTATTAAACCAGCTGTACTACCATATTGGTTGTGTGAAATTTTAGCTTCAATTGTAATTCAGATTGTCAATATTGCAAATAGAAATCACAGGGAAATGAATAAAAACCTGTTGTCTTATCACAACAGTTTGCAGCTGCACGTCATCACTGTTTACTCTGTAATGAGATACCAAGACAGGAAACAGTCTGGAATATGGCTTAGAGTGCTAGATTTCTGTCAGGGGATTTACAGTTCAAATCCTTCGCTGTTGTGCATTAAGCAAGGTATTTAATTTATATTTTTTCAGTAATTATCGTGCTCTTTAACTGTAATGATAAATAATAACTAATAAGCCTACAATAATAAACACTTGATCAGGATACGTCCATTGTTTATATAATTTTGTTAAAATACTCACTTACAAATACTGCACATTTTATATTATTCCAAATAGTAATCCTTGAATTAACTATAATTATTATTACTTAAACATTTTTGAATATGTAGACAAGCAGTAATATCCGCTGCATTAATGGGTTAAATCCATTAAGATATCTGCATTCCATTTCAGGTTCTACAGCACGCTTGTTTAAAGCATGCAGTAGCATTTAAAAGGATATCTTTTAAATACCATTTAAAATGTTATGTTCACTTTATCAGAAGCATAAACTGTTGCATCTAAGCCATGTGCACATTCCCCATCTGTAGGCTAAGCAGTCAGTGTGTGAGACTGTCACTATTTAGTGGAGAGGGAGTGGGGACAGGAGTAAGTATCGATCACTCACCATGGTCATGTGTGAATACCAGTATGGACTGCCTGCTCAGGGACTGAGCAAGGTGGCTGTATCCCCCAGAGTGCTCTCCTGCCCCGTGAGCCACAAACACCAGTGCCCTGGAAAACAAGAGGCAATGCTTTCATACATACATATTTAAATGAATGTATGAATGTGAGAAATGCATCATGATTTTGAACTTGGTGTCAAAAAGATTTGTTTGATTGTTTAAATGCAATAATATATACCCTTGGCATCCTTTGCATGGTAGACATGTTCTTAGCTACAAATAATTCACTGGCATAGTTACTTCCTCAGTGATGCTCAAGTTTGTTACGTTCTTCCTCCCATGTATTTACATTGCTGACTCAGTAATAAAAAGTTACTAGTAGCCAACTAAAGTTCAATGACCTGAAGATTAAAGGGACTTCCCAGTAGGCCTACATGTTGGTTATTGATCCAGATTTCTTTGGAGCCCTGAAAAGCTGTGCCCATCATATGAACTCCTCTATAGTCTGTCTTCTCCCATTTCCTGCCACTAGCAACCAGTAGAATGGCAATTCAAATTATACTCCTCATGGCAAGGAACAGGAGGGTAGTTTGAAACATTCACTTTACTGAAACTATATATAGATAATATAATAAATTATATTATATAATAAATTCCAAACTGAATACAGGGAATTACATTTACAATACAAATCTTCCGCTTGCATGTAAAACCAACACCTGCCATAGTTATAAAAGTAAATGGTTAACACATGCCTATGTTTCTCATTACTGGCATTTTCGTTTACATAGCGATTGTTCTTTCCATTGATTCTTTATCAAACAGTATGGTCTTTTGCTTGAGGTCCAACCCAGTGACCCAATAAATCTATTGTTTGTTTTAGATTTTCTTTTCAAAATTCGTGTTTTTACTGTGCTGTTTACTTCATCTATATAGTCAGTAAACGGAAATGTATACCACGAGACATCGATAATTAAAAACAACTAAAATGCAACTAAAATGAGTAGTTAGTTTGTATGTAAACAATAAAGTAAACATACTTTACAAACGCATTTCTAAATAACGGTTCCCCTTTAATGATTACCATCATCAAAACAAGAATCGGAGGAGGGATTATAGCAATAATCCATTATACAATTTAAATTATTCATTTAGAACACGCAAAATGTTGTTCACTGACCTTGGGGGGCCCTCCGGCTCCCAGTAGCGACAGAACAAGTGCTGCCCGTCGGCGTTTACGAAATTTTGCAGTTCTGTGTAGGAAACACCTTGCGGACTCCGTCGCTCCGCCTGAGACTCCGGCATGCTGTCACCGAGGACTCTTTCTAAAACATAAACACGGAGTATGGAAAAGAGGTCGCTACTGTACATATAAGATATAGCAGCGAAAAACAAGCAAGTGGCGAGTGCATTCATTGTTTAGTTTTCTGTAAAACACGGTCAAGTGCTCCACTCTCCGACGGAATGTTTTTATTTACGGCCTTCTACGTCAGAGACCAATAAACCAATGTAAGCCCAGCTTTCTCATGTAGTACAGTGGTCATATTTACAAGTTCCACCTACCCCCTTTCTTGCTAGCGAGAGCCAGAAATACGTGTAGCCTATATGCACTCGTAAACATTTCCAGTAAAGAAAGACAAAATGGAGAACTAAAATACATGAACTCGTGCAAGATGTTCCCAAAAGCAATTTAACCACCGTAGACCAATTGTCAAACGATTACTGCAGTTTTGTGACGGGTAAAAAACGTATTATCGAGAAGCCTTTCACGTAGCATCCACGGACGTTCAGTCACCGTCCGGTTGATACGAACACACACAAAGACCTCAGGCAAAAATGTGAAACTGGATACAAAAATGTAATTTAAATATGTATTATCCATATAATTACTTACGTAATAATAATAATTATGATTATTACTATCACCACTATTGTTATTTTTTAATATTTTTAATACCCATCATCACAATCAGTTTATTAAGGGCACGTTAATAATAAAAACTGAGCTTTCAGACAGCCTATGATTTTGTCCAAACTTTCCCTAATTTGTTAATACTGCAGAATACAAATAAAAACAATAATTTAGAAAACAAATATATTGATAAATATACATACTTATATACAATAGTACGTACTGGTATGAACTGGAACACTGAGATGTATATCAGTGAGAACAGCATAGTACTGATAGTGTTTGCATCCAAGTATTTAGAATTATACGTGATCACAGGCGCACTTTCTGAGGCATAAATTCTAGGGTGGATCCGTACAGACTGAAGATGCGCCCCTCTAAATATACATGTATTATATGTGTGTGTGTGTGTGTGTGTGTGTGTGTGCGTGTGCGTGTGATACAACTACTCGTATTATTAATAATGACAATAGTAATAACGATTATTTTATTAAGCTATTATTATTTTAACCATGATCGTCGTTTTAAAAAATTTAACTGGATTCAATTTATTCATAACTTTCATCAACTCACTCGCAACGATAGACAGATCAGATTGGTAGCCTAAAAGAAATAATACACTTAAACAAATAACCAAATTCAATTAAATTAACTATCCAGTTATGGCAAACAATTATTTGATGTGAAGAAGCTGATTTCCAAAAATGTGGTCTCTTTTCCACGGGACTAGGTTACTGTATCCTGTAAAACACAGTCCATTCTGATGTAATTCGACATTTGTGCCAGTTAAAAACAACAGAACAAAACTATTTTACAGTTTCAAATTGTTACTCTACCAATGCTAGTGAGGTTGCTACTTGCCTGGTGTCCTGCAACGTCGAACTCTGCACATAAACGTACTCTGGTCGGGCGATGTTCCACGTTTTTTCTCCATACCAGTCCTCTCAGTCTTGGACTGAGAAGATAGCGGACGGAGCTACAACACTGACCGTAGGCGGGGAAACGAGCCGCCGGTTTGTTTTTCTTCGAAGAGACCCCTCCGCAATCTTCACTGCTGTAAAACGTTTGGCAACTTTCTTCGACGATGACCGAGTTGTTTGAAAACAAGACAGTTATTTTTAGCACAAATACTTCCTGACATATTTTTCCATTCTGTCACCTGCTGTGGGATGACTTCAGTCAAACCTGTCGATATTCAGGCTTACAGCTGTTCATTCAATTAAATACAACAACGAAACAAATTACTTACGCGTATTTTAAGGTCACAAGGCTTTTGTTTTTACATTCTTCGAAAAAATGTTGAGAGGCTAAACTCATGAGGGATGTGGTCTCATTTGTGGCTAAATCCAAATTATTAACCATTACACCACACTACTGTCCCTGACGCCCGCCTACATGTTTGATAAACTACATATTGCCTTAAATAAACATAGTTATTGTTCATAATATTAGCTTTGTTATTTTTCAGATTCCCTAATCAAGGGCTACAGAAAATGTATAAGAACAGTACACAGTAGAACGACAACCTACTGTAAATACAGATGTCTCATTCAAACAAACTAGGTACCCGTATTCAAGCTTTCAAAAATAACATCAAAACCACCAAGAGTAACGTGCACCTAGACAAAGCAACACAGGCACCATGTGTCTTAAAATAACCAGGATATACTAGGAATGTTTGGAACAAAGGGTATCGTGATTATTAAGTGGGGGAAAAAAATCTAACTCTTTCAGTAATAATAGAGATAACAACAATTAGATTATTTAGGCACACAAAATTCATTGTGTTTTTATCAAGATTTGTCATGACAAACTTTGCTATTTGTGCAAGTATTCCCCAATGATGCTAATTAAGATTGTTGAGTAGAACATTATTGTTAATTTAGGCCGAAAAGTCAGTGAGTAGAGGTTGCTGGACTGAAAAGTCTGTCTTTTGTTTCTGCAGCCTAACGCCTTTGAGAAATAAATGCAGTATAATGGCGCTTAAACTCCCTATGTCCTGTCATTCCTGAATTTGGCATTCCCAGGTATTTACTTGGGATATTTGCTGAGTGTGCCTAATCTCTTGTATAGTGGTATCCTCAACCTTATTAAAGTTCTGAATCACTGTACTGTAATACCATAGATTAATTGGTAGTGCAATGATAAATTAATGATATAGTCTACTGGGAGCTATGTGATAAATAGCCTGGATTTATAACCTGAAGATTGCAGGTTTAAAACCAAGGAGGGGCTCTACCGTTGTACCTCTGAGCATGGTGCTTAATGTGTATTGCTTGAGTACATATCCAGCTGTATAACATTACTATAAGCATCTGTGTTAAAACAATAATGAAAATTGTCAAAATAATTCTTACCAAATTGAATAATGACCTCAGCTTTCTCAAAGACTTCTCCAAAACAGCCAGGAATTGTGTTAGAATGTGACTTTGTTATAGAATGAAAAATACAGCTGTGATTTTTTGTTTTTTTTAATCATACAATGTACCAGAGACAGAGGCTTTCATCACTTTAAATAAATGAAGGTATAAATTACAGCTGCTTATTCTATCAGTTGTGTTTCTGGAGCTCGCAGGTTCATTTAAACACATAGCCATTGTTTCATCCAAGTATAGATGTAGTTGATGTGGTTTGTGGCTTTATCATACAAGCAGTGCTGAAACCAGTCACTTGTGGTGACCTCTGTCCCTGGGTATGCAGATCAACAATCGTGTGAGGTGCTGGGTTGCAAAATTATTATTGAGCCCTTTTTTGGCTTAGCCCATTCCTAAGCCAGGCGATTCCTGCTGCCTGCTGCACAGTTTTTAAAAAAACCCTCTCTAAATGCCCACTTCAAACAATGGCCTTTTGCCTATACCCAATCCCCCCCCACCTGAACAGATAGGGCTTAACATTTTGTGGAAACCGCAAGCGAACATGACCATTCAAGCCAACCTCTCCTTCAAATGCTTTCTGATGCCAATATTGTTGGCAAAGGCTGAGAATGGGAAGGAGTGCAAAACAAGTTCTAAAAATTCCCGGCCAGTAGTGGCGTGAGAGAAAGCAGCGCTTGTCACTAATGATTTTGTCGGACAAATGGTTGGATTAAAAAATACAGTGAAAACTATATTTCAGACTTTCTGCATATTATTTCTAATTTCTTTTAGTAAGGGATTTTGGAAGTCATAAAGGTATGAATGAATACCTTGAGTACAATGAATGCGTGCCACTGTTTGAAAGTAAAGCAACAACAAGATACTGAATTTCATGCAATATGGAACATTGGAGAAAGAATGATACTTTTTTGCTTGTTTATTGATAAAAAGATACACACACTAATTAGAGGTTTTTACAGTTAGTTTTATTTAGTTTTATCCAGGGCAGTGAGTAGTTAAAGCATTAGAGTAATAATGACATAGTTCACTTATTACTGAGATTTTCTATTGACTTCTATTGAACTGCACCTGTAGAATCTTGTGCAGCATGTGACGTATTTGACCCAGCCGCTTGTCCGCTTACATAAGTTTTGGGCAACTCCACATCCTTATTTCCTTCTGCTGGGTTACGAACACAGCGGGTGTCCTTTCCAAAACTCAGCTGTACTCAGGTGTACCGTTTCCTTTATCATCCCTCTTTGGGGTTCTAATCACACAACATGTATCTGTCGCAGCTTCCCTCCTAAATTAGCAACTTAAAGTCAAAGAGCCACACACGATGGTCAGAATATCTGAGCATCCAGTTTCCATCAGGGTTGATATGTCCCTCTTTAAATTGTACCCAAGTTCTCCGACCTGGAATTGTTCTAAGCTTCATCACAGAGACTTCAATTTCCAGTAAAACAATTGTGATGTTTTGTTCTTTAATGTTTAACTTCTAGTTTGCACTGTACTGTGCACTAATCTTTTAGTGCACCGCACTGGAGCGTTGTCTTTGTGACTCCAAAGGTGTTTATATTGAGACGGAGGCTCTGGAGCTCACACAAAACTATTATTTCCCTGATCAATCAATCTCTTTTACTTGTGGTAAGTGGATGGAAATGCACACAACCTTCGGGTAAGCTTGTCAGGTAATCTGCTATTGTTCAACCAAGTCATTTACATTTAAAAAAAAGGCCTTCAGTGTCATTCACTGCCTGCTGACAGATCAAACAGCCACTGTTTGATGCATTGAACATAGCGTAAGTATGGATGGCAGTGGTGGCTACAGAGCTGGAAGGCAAAAGAGCCAAGCTGGATGGAAATAATACCCAGAGCTAGCATTGAGCCAGCCACATGATTCATCAAGTGAAAAACTAAATTTCACCTCCAGTTTTTGATGAAGTCATTCCAGAAAATGTAAAACAATAAATAAATACACATATCTAAATATGTTGTTTCATATATTAAATTTTAAGCTTGAGTTGTTCAGAGAATGGTCATGCTATGGAGTATTTATTCCAGTTTAAGTGTGCCTTCGTGCCTTGTGTCTCTGATTCTAAAAAGAAGTTCCTTCAATGACCTGTTAAAGAAAAAAAGGAAGGGAGGGAGATGGTGAGAGAGAGAGTTTCACAATATTTGTGACATATTCGAAAGTAGCCTTTTACAGCTTTAAAACAAATATTGTTTTGCTGAGATATAAAATCTGTTCCTGTATATTCCCTGTCTAATTAAGGGAAATTCTGGTATATCTTGTGTGGCAAGGACTCATGAGTACAAATTCTGTTTCACTGGCAATCAGACACATTTAGTCCAGATGTTCCAACCAGTTATATCTAGCTGCAAAATGCTACTCTGACAGTGTGCACTGAAACTTCTAAGGAACTCGGTTCTCAAGAGAGATGACGATGAATCACCAGGACAACGTTGTGCTTGATTATACTGTTGTCATTAAAAAGCTTCTAAACACTAAAGAGGACACTCAAAGATCAAAGTGAGTGACAAAATTAATTTCAAGAACCGCGTGTCCACAGGACAGTGGAGTGAGGTTGATCAATCACTATTGAATCAAACAATCACTAACATATGTAAATCTATGAAAAAATACCTTTTCACAAAATAATTATGGTTATAAAATTCATGAAAATTTGTCGACAAATGCAACCACAAATGCTTTTCAATTTAAAAAGCTCTACAACGAAAAGTAAAAACCAAAATGCAAAAAAAAGAAATAGCATTTAATAGCTATGCTTTTTAATCGTACTACTTATAGTTAAGTGGACAGTGACAATTTTACATTTAAGGTAATCTTTCCATGTGAGGTTGCCATGGTAATGCTGTATGCACAATGCCAAGCAATTATTAGACTGCCTGTCTTCGGTCAGTGTTGCTTAGAGTTAAACGTGTGAGCCTAGCGATCTATCTTGCAGGGATGGCACTGAAACAAAAGAAAACCTCACCTGCTCAGTGATGTCAAAGGCGTGCACCTGGGCCTCACGTCTCTGACAGAAAAGAACGGCGTCATGCAATGAGGAGAAGAGACACGTTTTGGTGGTGGTTTCACTGAAGAACTCCCCTTTCTCCAGGCTCTCAACAACGCAGGCTAAGGGCAAAGAGGGATTGACAGATTGAGAGTTGTAATTGGTCTTGAAAATAATTTTTTACAGAATGCAGGTTAAAATTGAAAATCATATTCACTTTATAGTATTGTATTAAAAAGTATTCTTAGCATAATTTCTGTGTCCCTTTCACTAGAGTAAGACTAAGGCATTATCTTTCTAACAATCATTCTGACACCCTGTGTGTAGCCCTACAGACCAAAACTCACTCTGAAACCCTGTGTGCAGCCCTACAGACCAAAACTCTCTCTGAAACCCTGTGTGTAGCCCTACAGACCAAAACTC
>JAOYSI010006706.1:11638-24139 GCA_025775065.1 Hiodon alosoides | reverse complement strand
CTCTGAAACCCTGTGTGCAGCCCTACAGACCAAAACTCTCTCTGAAACCCTGTGTGCAGCCCTACAGACCAAAACTCACTCTGACACCCTGACAGGAGCACTTCCACGCCGGCTTCCCCATAGTCTCTCCGGATCTGAAAAAACCACCAAAGCGAGTCCATAGGTGAGAGAGAAAGGGAGGGCCGATTGACCGGCAGATAGACAAACCACCCGCAAACAAGTAGATTGAAAGTCAGGAAAATAGAAGAACATAAGAACAAAGAGAGACAGACAGACAGATTATCTCACGTTGCGCAGTGTCTTGACTCCCACAGTATCCAAGAAGTTTACTGGACTTAGGTCCAAGATGATGGCCTTTGGAAGCGTGGAGACTGGTTGAAACACCACTGCCACTGTCATCTCATCATTGCCTTTATTGTCTGGCGTCTCAGGCCTATCGTCCTGAACAGAACAATCATTGGAAAAAGTGGGGTTGTTGGAAGTTGCTGTAATATATGTAAAAATATTCTTTTTTTAAATACAATCTTTACATAACAATTCATTAGCAATGGCCTCCATCACAATAGCAGACATTTTGGTCAGTACTTTTTTTTATTTCGAAAAGGTAATTACTTTTTTAGATTGTTACTCATACAGAAACACACACACACTCTTGTAAAAAGCACATTGACACACACACATACATTTATAAAAAAACACATTGACACACACACACACACACTGACACACACATTGACACACACACACACACACACTCACACACATTGACACACATACACACACACTGAGACACACACATTGACACACACATTGACACACACATTGACACACACATTGACACACACACACACACACACACACACACACACAGACTCACACACATTGACACACACACACACACCCCATCACTCCCCAGCTCCTCCGCTCTCCCTGCTCGACTTTTTGCCAGATCTCGCTCCGCCTTCTTGGCCTTCTTTGCTTCCTTCTTCTCCTTCCGAAGCCTCTTACGCTCCTGCTTCTTTTTGCGTGACAGGATCTTGGCGATATCAATCCCACTCTACGCTCACACATTAATGGGTGGGAGAGTAATAGATGTCACTATTAATCTCACTTTCACTTCCCAGTGTCATAGAGAGAAACTCTCTTCATCCACAGCCATAATGTGACCCTCGTGGCAGCCAATTTGCACCAGTTAAACACATGGAAATTAAACTGGACAGCCAAGCATAATTTTGCTATTTAGCAAACTATAGCAAAGACTACAGCAATGACTGGGTGTCAGATTGAGAAAGACAGACTGGAACGTTGACAAGACACCTGGGCATACTCCACAGCTCTCTTAAAAACAGGTCGAATGGAAAATTAGTAAGGTCTTTTTATCCTCTCACCAATAAAATGACTATATTACTAATTAAACATACAATTAAGCATATCCATTTGCAGAGCTAATGCAACTAGTGATGGGGTTTAGTGTCGTGTGGCGTAGTTTAGTGTAGCGTGATGTGTTCTAGCATAGCATGATGTACTATAGGCAGTGTAACATTGTGTTCCGTAGTGTAACGTTGTTCACCTTCTTTGCCAGGGCGTCTGCATACATCTCAGCATTGGCAAAGTAGAGCGTGGCAGAAGAGCGAAAAATCACTAGGCCTGGCAACTGCTTCACCTGGAAGACAAAATACAACTCACCTGTTCATCTGAGAGGCCAACACACGTCTCACCTTAACCCAGACCTCACTAGTAGGATTTGGAGGTGGTAGAGCTATCGAAAAAGTAGGTCTGGGCCTGGGTAAGGAACAAGAGAGAGAAGGGGACAGGTGGTGTACTAATAATAGTGCATTGTATTTGTCTTGCACTTTTCACAGACCCAAAGTGCCATGGAATAGAGGGTAAGTGGAAGCCAGAGCTTTCTTACGAGTGGAGGGTCGATTAACGGCTTAGCTATAAGTTGTATGCTGGGGAACTTAAGGCCAGGTAGCAGTTTGGCAATGAAACTGGACCGACTGGATGGTCGGAAGTGAATGTGCAATGAGGGACACCTAGCTGCGAGTCATGAAGCAAATCGCTAGCTGGTATTCTCCAGCCCCACTGATGCAATCTCGTTATCTAAAAAAAAAGCCATGTTGCACGGACTGAAAATTCAAGCCAATTTGATTTGCTACCAGGACGTCTAACACTGAGTCTTAAATGAAGACTAGAGGAACTATTACAGTAGTACACATGATACTCCTCTTGAGTAACTGAGGTTTGTATAAAAGGTTATAGATTATAAGGTATAACGTTACCCAGTAATTAAGTAAGGTGGGGTAGCTTTACAAAATGTAATGTTCAAATAGACAGTCTAACTTGTTCTTTCGCCTCTGGTCAATCTGGAGGCGGTTTTCCCTGAGATGTGTCTCTGAGTGTGGAGGTGAGAATGGCTATTTAGAATTGTTGAGTGGGATTTTCACATGGGGTGGCATTAACCGGCCAAGTAAATTGCAAGTTTCAGACTGTCTCCAGTCAGCCAAGCAGCATATTTTCAGTGTTCCTCCGACTTAGATAATGTCCAGACCTCTACCACTGTGTGAATGTGGTTGTGCACGCGTGTGTGAGTGTTGCTAGTGTGTGTGGTGGGTTGAGGGGTGTTGCCATGGCCATGATTACCCGCTTATACTCTTCTATGGGTAAATAGATATCAGTGTCTTCAACCTGTCCAAGAATGGAGTACCGTGGCCTAAGGACAGACAGACAGATAGACAGACATGGAATGTGTGGCCACATATTTTCAGATAATACATTCCTGTAATGTGGAGCTGTGGTAGGTGAGGATATAAACAAGGGTGGTGTTCTCACAGCTGTGTCCTTAAGATAACAGTGAGAATCGAGAAGCCGATGGAGGCAGCCAGGCCCATGTCTGGGTTGAGCAGCACCGTGAAGATCAGGGTCGCTATCCACACTATCTGGGGGCACAGTCAAAAAGGTTTTTGGATCAAAATGAAAATGAAAAAATGAAATAAAATACTTTATAAGGAGATTAAATTGAGAAGCATGATGGCTTTGTAGAAAATGTCAGGGCATTGAGTGATGGGCAATTAAATATGGAATCATAATTTTTTTTTTTTTTACATAGAGGCATATCATCAATGGAAGTCAGTTAGAAATTTGTTTAAATTGTTTTCATCATGACGGAAACATTTTTTATAGCATTTACCTAACAACAATTAATCAGAGTTTCGTAAGTAACAAAGTGGATTATTTTTTCATAATAATCTTTTATGGTGATAATTATGGTGACTTCTTAAAATTAAAATCTAGAAGATACTATGATAATTTCAGCTAACATATAACTGTGTGCTCAAGGCACCAGCACTGCTTAAGGGTTGTGATATCTTTCTAATACAGGGAGAGAGAACCTTTGTTTAATTTCTCATACAATAGAGTAGTATTTTAATGCTTTTTCTGGAGGTTTATCCTCCACCTCATCTACTCTGCTTTATGCCAACCCCTCCTCACCATGTCCACTCGGTTGGTCTTCCACAGCCCGCAGATATCTTTAAACTGCTTCATCATGCCATGCAGGTTCACATAGATGATGGCTGCCAACACTGCCTGTTTCAGAGACACAGGTTTTTCGTCAGTAGATTTTATTCAATCTTACCATTTTGCATCTTACAGAATGTTAGTGTCGTTTTTTCAGACAACAAATAAACAAATTCATACACACACACACACACAATGGCAGGTGTACCTTGGGCAGCTGCTCGAAGAGTTCCCCAATTTTCAACAAAATGACCAGAATCACCACAGCTGAGAGGGCACCAGCCACCTGGGAAGGGTGATAGACAGACAAAGAGAGGCACATAATGACACAGACCAACAGAGAGACAGAGAGAGACAGAGACAGAGGCTTATGTATCTGTTTGCGAATAGATATTTATTGTGCTCCTCAAAACATTCTAAACAAACAGCACAATCTCTCACTCAAAAAAGGGCCTAAAGACAATTTGTCTCAACTACAGTGCATATCAAGAGACATTTTTTGGTATAATCTAATGATGAAAGTGAAATTTTCGCACACCTGAAACGACATCCTTAATTTCAAATGGAAACAATTAGATCACTTTAGCAATGATTAACGAGTAACACTGGTTATTGCAAACCTTTGGTCAAAGAATTTTTCACTTTCACTTAATTTGGGTCGGTTATATGGTCAGTTATATTTGCTTAACAATCATTTGTCAAACTAAAGTTTCGTTGAACATCTGAGGAATGAAAAGTTCATGAATTAACATACACACTTTTATTTAATACAGTTTTTTCATGAAATGAGGAACAAGAGAGACATGGTACCTGAGTTTTCCCCCCAGCACTCTCCTGGACTAGTGTCCGGGACATGGAACAGCTGATAGCAAAGCACTGGAACACCCCACCAATGGAGTTACTCAGGCCCAGTGCCACCAGCTCCTACAGGGGGAAGTTATTATTCAGTGCAGGCCGTCATACATTAACGACAGCAGATGCACAAAGAACAGAACATACATAAATTATGTCCCACCTGGTTACTGTCCACTCTGTAGCCATATTTGAGAGCAAATATTCGGCCTAGGGAGATAGCAATGCCGTACCCAACCACGGCCAGGGCAAAAGCGTCTCCTATTACCTCCGCAAAAAGAGACGCCATGGGCAACACCGGGGGCTGAAGGCTGAGAAGGGAGAGAGACAGCAGTAAATTACCCGACATGCAGACAGAACAACAGTGCAGTTCACAGTGCCTTCATGTGGTCATGTGGCTGTGGTGTGTGTGTGTGCGTGCGTGGATGGGGGGGTTCAGCTGTTGTGCATTAGCACGGCGCCACGATCGTATTGACATGCTTACAAACACGCTTCTCACCCTGAGGGAATCGTCCCAACCACCTCCACTCCATACTTGGACTCCAGATCGACCTGCCAGGAGATCACTGTGGCGATGATTATCTGAGAAAAAATGGCAGGCGTTCACCTCATTTTGTGTACTCCTCATATGTGTGGTTCACTTCTCACTCAAGCTCGAACAATTATGACCTCGCATCACTCTCACTGTTTCAGCTATCTCATTAAAATTTTATTTCCCTCATTTAATCTATTCAGGGATGGTTCAGCTCCAGGTTTATTGCCCTTTACCGCCTATTTCCCAAAGATGGCAGGCTATTCACATTCTCATGGCCAGGACTGGGCATTGGGTTTGATTTGCGGTCAGGTCTATGGTCAGGGTTAGGTTAGGGAGGATTATACTCACAGCCAGCAGCTCAACGGGTATGGGGACAGGTAGCTTGCGTGACAGCAGGGAATTGACCTCCTTCGCAGCCATGAGGCAAACCACTGTAATAACGCTCACTACCAGAGTCCCAATGTTGGTCTTCGGCAATAAGTAACACACCTCGATCACCGTCTATAGAGAGAGTAAAGGAGAGGGGAGAGAGGGTGTTTGTGTGAAAGAGAGCAAGAGAAGCCGTTAGGTCCATCTTGTTAAATTATGCTGTGGTTTGATTTCCTTGACCACTAGAGGGCAACACATTGCACAACAAACAGGATAAATTATAAAGGACTCTTGCAAGTCCCAAGCTGTGATAATACAATGTCTGGTGCTATAATAAAAGTGTATCAGTGCAGTAGTACCAGCTTTAAGATTACAGGACTTTCGTGCACACCATTAACATAATGAAAGCCTTAGCTGTCTTGTACACAAAAAAGAGGACAGTACTTACATAAAGCAAAGACAGGGGGCCACTAAAGCGCCGTGGTGGAATGCCAAATGTATACTTAAGCTGGGAGACTATGACGTGAATGGCTGCTCCAGTTGTGTATCCTCGAACCAGGGGTTCAGAGAGATAGGTCACCACAAAACCAAACTGCACCACGCCCAGCAGTACCTGCATGCACATAAAGAGATACATATAGCTTGTGCAAAATGTAAGTGGTACCCAAACTCACTGAGGCACACTGTGAACCGGTGTGTCACTTCCTGTTTCTGTGGGTCCCTGTGAGATCACAATGAACCGGTGTGTCTGCACCGCAGTGTCGCATTCAGAGGGATTGGTGCACTTGTGCACAATGATGTCAGAGGGGCAATTAACACCTGTGAACGCTTACCTGGAACAGGCCAGACAGGAAGGTGACAGTGGCGGCAATCCTGACCCTTTCCGCGTCCCGAGATGTTATATCCACCACACTGTCATTTGTACCGTTGTCCCACATCATGAAGTTGGAGTCTGGAGCCAGACGCTCTGTCACTCCACCGATCATAACACTCATCACTGCATAAGTACCTGGCAGGAGAGGAACGAAGAGGGTGGGAGAGTGGACCATACCCCATAATGCTAAACATACAAAGGGATTAGAAAAAAGCTTGAAAAATATTTACCTATAATTTACCATGAAAAACAATCAATTTTCCTGTGACAGAAGCATTATTGTTATGTTATTAAAGGTATTTACATTGTTGATATTATGTTCCTTCATTTGACCTATTGTTGTAACTGCTTTGTAAACTTTATTGTCGTCCTTGTGAAGATAATTTGCATTACAGTGGAAGTGCACTGAATAAAAAAAGCTTTGGCAATGCATACTGAGATCAACTAAATTTAGAAAAGGAGAGAAATGATGACGGTCAGAGAGAGGGAGAGAAGTAAATGTAGAAAAGCGTGCAGGGAGGTTTTGGGTTTGAGGAAGGATTTTAAAGTCCTGTTTGAAGAAGGGTGGGAAAACCAGCGCGGTGAAGCTGGTCACGGCATCAATGCTGAAAAAATGTCCTGACAACTGGCAGACAGATGGGAAGATTTTGTGAGAGAAAAGAGAGAAGCATGTGGACACTCACCTACTGAGATATGCTGAGAAGTCCCGAAGATGAAGTAGACCAGGATGGGGTAGAAAGAGGAGTAGAGGCCAAACACAGGAGGAACCGCAGCTAGCAAAGCATATGCCATCCCTGACATAAATGCAAATCGGTCACAATTTGTAAACTAAGCATACACATCAATAGGTCACACCAGTACCTGTTTCTTAGTACTCATTCAATCCATTAGGAGTTATCGCAGTCCATATGGTAGATTAATAGAGTAAACCATTATATCCTGTCAATTTTTTTTTAAGGTGATATATTGTCACTCACAATATAATTGTCTACTACAGCCAAAAACGTGTAAAGTTAAACTATAGTCAATAGCCAGATCTTTTCCACCACTTACAAATGGCTTCCATAGACATTAACTATTACCAGGCTTACAGATGTCCCACCTCACTCTTTATTAAAATTAATTTACTCCCCGATGTAAGAAATGTTTTTATAAAGCTGTAGAAAGTCATTCCCACTATATCAGTTGTATAAATGTGATACATTTTTGAATCCATTCTGGAATCTCCAATTATTTATATTTTTCTTTTTTCACCCCCAGTTTGGAAGTGCTAATGCATCTCAGCTCATTACCATGAATCCTACCGCCACAGCGGGTAAAAAGTATGAAAAGTCTCCTCCTTGTAGCCACTTTGCAGTTTACACAATCCGCACAGAGAGATTCAGCACTAGTACTGCATGGACTCGGGAAGCTGATAAAGAGACACGATGAGCAGAGAAGGAGAAGCCCTCTCATCCAAACCCATCCCAGCCCGGGCTGCACCGCCACTGCGCTCCCCCAGTCACACTCAGCAAATTATATGATTTGATTTGATTAATTATAGCTGGATTTGAATCATTGAACTTCAGCTCATAGGGTCCAGTGCCATTAATAACTGAGTCACTGGAGAGGCCCTTCATTTGATTCTTACATTTAATCAATTCCCATTTATAACTTAGACATTTAACAACTGTCGTGGTGGGTTTTTTTTTTTTTTGCCCAGTAGCAAGTATTCCTAGTTCACCTGTTTCTGGTTGGTGGGATGAGGACCAAGAGATGGACAGAAAGAGAGAAACAGGTTGATTGTCTTGATCTAGGTTCGAACATGCAACCTTACCTTGGGGAAGATGCATGATGCCCACACTGATTCCAGACACCAGGTCCCCAACTGCGCTGTCTCGCAGGGAGTACCGGGGAAGCCAGGAGAGGATTGGAACACAGCCCAACATGCATTGTTTCAGCCTGGGGCCCGAGCACCTGGAGAACACTGACACTGAGACACGCTGAGACTCACTGAGGCACATTGGGACATGCTGAGACTCACTGACGCACACTGAGACAGGCTGAGACTCACTGAGGAACACTGAGATTCTCTGATGTGCACTAACAATGAGAATTACTGAGGTGGTCAAAGATTTTTTTTGAGGATAAAGACCTTTTCTGAGGATAAAATCTGACTGGTCCACTGTACCACAGTGTGCCACGGGGAGTAGACACATTGAGTCATTAAGGCCTAGATTAAATCCACCTGCAAAGTGGATATTAAGGTTTGAATAGAAATTCAATCATAAATAGGCTGGCCATCTGGCTCCAGATTATACAGACTTTATGAACCAACCTTAACAACAATGAATAATGATGCATAAATACCACGGGCATCATTCTATTATGGTAAGAGGAATTTCACCCTCTGTCGATTTGTTTTCTGTTTGTTAATTGCCACCTACACCTGGTTCATTACCTACAGCAATTCAACCATGTGACCAGGAAAGGTGGAACTTATTTATACATTCATTACTTTCAATTTTAAAACCCCATTCTGTCTCAAAGCGTCCTAATAGTCTGGAGCCAGATGGCCAATCTAATCATAAAGTTAAAATCTTTAGTTGAATCCCTCGACTATAATGCAAGTCCTCTGGAATAAGACAGATGGTCAGTCTGGAAGTAACAGACTTCTTCCTAAAGGGCCGATAACAAGTTAAATTTAATACTACAATTGACCATTATTTCTGATACACAACTGAAATGGCACAAACAAGAACCTGGTTGTGTTAAGAGCCATTTCTGTATGAGAGCCTGTTTTGGCAGTCAAACTTAAGGCACCGTTTTTGATATACATGCATATATAAATTTGCAGTATATTTTAATATATATTAAGATTTTGAAGTTAATACTAATCTCATTATATAAGCCTAACAGGAAAATAGCTGTTTTATGTTTCGATGCCATTCCGTCTGATATACATAACCATTTTCACACGCTCACATGCATAGATTTACGGGTTAAAAATCACAGGGCAGGGAACCAAGTGATTAATAAATAGCTTGTATGAAGTGTTGTATGATGAGTAACTGACTGGAACACACATAGTCCATGGTTCATATACACACTGTCCAATAGGCAAAAGGTGATCATTGAACCAGTGAAGCCAGTGATTAATCCATTAATCCAATTCGTATGTTGGAATGCGACTAGTCCCTAAAAATGCTGCCAACACCTTGAGGCTACCACTACTGGTATTTAAAGATGAGCAGATAGGATAACTGACGCCCAAAAAAACGAACAAACTTCTGCATTTTAATAATTCCGTTAGCATTATTTTTCATTCAACAGATAATTCATATCTTATTCAACTTCTTGTCTTTTAACCCACGGTTAAATTATGTGATTTAAAAAAAGTTTTTGATGAAAGACTTCCCTGAGAACAAGAATTCAGTACACTGAAAATGTTTGCCTACATTTCCCAGTGCAAGAAATCAATATGACTTTTGTTATGTGGGTATAAGCTGATGCTTCACAATATTTAATGAATGCTTTCAGAAACACTGGGGGAGGTACATCAAATTAGACACCTCAGACATCACAGAGACCGTATCCTCCAGATTGGGAGCACTGTCTCAGGCATCATGGTCAGCAACGTGTGCATACCCAGGAAGGAAAGACCCTCAGTCTGGACATTGTGTCACAGTGCTTCATACACAGATGCTCCAGCAAAGTGCATTGGGCAACCAGCAACGTCCACAGAGTTTGGGCCCACAGATATTGAGAAGTTCTAAGAAACAGCGACTGCATTACCTGAATGCTTTCTTGAGTCTGTCCGAGACAGGGGTTTTGACAGTGGATTTCTCCACCATTTCCTCCATGCTTGCCTCGTCCATGACCTCCCGCTGGACCCTGTAGACCACATGCCTTTTCTCGGCCATGCTCAGATGTAGTTACGTCAGCCTGATGTGCTTTTCTTCGTCCGAGGATTTCAGGCCAAATCGCAATCTCAGCCTGATTGGCGACGGTGGTCCTTTTGATAGTCCTTGTAATTTCGTGTGTCCACCTCTAGTCCACCTTTTTCTCGGTCACTGTGTATCTTGTCTTCACATTATCCCTCGTCTCTTACACCGTGAGAAGAATCTACAGCCTCAGAATAGCTCAAAGTTCCAGTAAATTGGAGTCCTGGTCGAAACTGGCGGCAGCACACACAGTGGAACTGGCGATTTTATACAGGCACTTGAGAAGTGTTATCTTCCTCTGATTAGATATGAGGCAATATTTGAGTCAAGTCAGG
The DNA here is from genome assembly GCA_025775065.1 of Hiodon alosoides. Taxonomy (NCBI): domain Eukaryota; kingdom Metazoa; phylum Chordata; class Actinopteri; order Hiodontiformes; family Hiodontidae; genus Hiodon; species Hiodon alosoides. The sequence continues at coordinate 13,732 of JAOYSI010006706.1, read as the reverse complement.
GAAATTCTTATTATTTATCATACCCAATGTTGACAACGCATCATCATCAATTGTTCATGTAACCCCATTCTCCTTCTCCTTAAATCCTTACGGATGTGATATAACCCTAGACTAAGAAAACTGGCAAATCATCATTAGCAGTTCATTATAATTCATTGGATTATTTCATTAATGATAATAACTCCTAAGCAATGTTTTCTATACTAGGCCTAGATTAATGCATGTGGATGTTAATTTGGTGATGAAAAACCTGCCTAACCAAAGCCACAAACAAGGCAGCCATTATTATATCCAAGACTAACAAGGCTATATATACCAACCAAAAACCCTTAAACAAACAGGGTAGATCATCAATAAGCACTTAAAGAGGTTTAGACTTTGTCCTCCCACACCCAGTGCTGATTTCCTAATATTTAACAGCTTTTAGCTCTGTTCCTTATTCTGGAGCCAATATTTTCATGGCTGAAGTTCAATATTTCCCCCAGTATCGCTCCATCACCTTGTCTACCTGCAACTATCACATCTCTCTGGCTTTCGCTCTCTCTCCCTCTGGAGAAGGCCAGTCTCGTCCTTAGACGCGCCGTAGCCGTCATGGACACGAGAGGTTCACTGCAGCTCAAAAACGGCATTTCTACAGCTTGTTCAAGCCTAAAGGGAACACGATTGAATAAAACGATACCTTTGGTCTTGTGATCCAAGCTCTTTTATTAAGGATGCATGTACAATCATACAGGTGTGACTACATTACTGCGAAACAGCAGTAATTATTTGTAACAAACAATGATCACAAAATAGTAAAGCATGAAAAAACAAACTTGAGAACAGACCAGATAACAGAGGACACGGAACAAAAATGGACAGATAAAACTGCAAGAAAATCTCTCTACTGGTCTGAGGACAGTTCTGCCAGGGGACGTGGCTGCAGAGCTTACTCCAAGTGTAGGACTGCACAGGGCCCCACACCTGCCCTGTGCTCTGCGGAGCTCTCCAACAGCTGCAGATAGGGCCCTTGTGCTTCTCTCTAGCTCGCTGTATCAGCCTAATACATCGATCAATCAATCACACTTGTACAATACCCTTCATACTGAAAATGGTTGCCCTAGGTGTCAAGGTGAGAAATTGTTAATACTATGCATTTCAGACGACTGTTAGAAAAAAACCAAATAATGCAATAAAAGGTGATTTTTAGTCAGCTTAAAGAGACAGACAGACACTTGATTTTTATAGTTTTAATTCTTCGACACAGGAACACACTGCAAGTCAGCTGTTATTTTGTGGTGTCAATTATATTTACTTCCACTGAAATTAGGGGGCTCATGTGTCAGAGTTCAGAGGTGAAGTCAAAGGCCTGGTTAACTCATAGATGTCTCCTAGGGGCAGGAAGATCAAATCAGGAACTGTTAAAGATGTGCAGGACAACTGAGAGACAGTCATAGAAGGTGACTGACAAAGTGGACTTACAGACAGGAGTAGAGATCTCTGATGGCGTTGGACAGCGTGGTGCACTGAAGGGAAAAGGTGGGAGCCCAGAAGAACTTCTGGAACAAATCCTTCATCTTGGAGCTGAGATCTCACGGAGTCTAGAGAGAATGCAAACAATGGTAAAATGTATGCAAATTATTGCTCAGCCTTACTCTAGCAGTACGCCAGTGATCCCTCCCTCAGTCAGACATGACAGAGCTGTCTGACTGAGTGTATAGCTGTCAATAGCGGAGTTCTTCACAAGAGGTATGTTTAAGAAGAAATTTCAAGTTTACCATAAGCCAGTTAAAAAAATGACAACCACTGGCAGTAATTTGAGTCAATTTCAGACGAGAAACCACTTAGCATAAGCAAATACATTTACAATCAAATTGAGTTTTGTATCATTTATGTCAATTATCATTTATTTCACTCCCACAATTGTTAAAGGCAGTAATGACAATACTTTCCTTTATTAAGTGGGAGCAAATGGGAAGAAAAGTGAGGTGGACAGACCTGGACAAGCAGCCAGAAGTACACTGATCCCCTGGTTCTCTAAATCCTCCACAATCTGAAAGGCAAGTAAGATTACACACACGCACACGCACAAGCACAAGCACAAGCACACGCACA
>JAOYSI010006706.1:0-11538 GCA_025775065.1 Hiodon alosoides | reverse complement strand
TAAATCCTCCACAATCTGAAAGGCAAGTAAGATTACACACACGCACACGCACAAGCACAAGCACAAGCACACGCACAAGCACACGCACACGCACACGCACACGCACACGCACACGCACACGCACACGCACACGCACACGCACACGCAAACACATTATTTTCAATAAGATTATGTGTTTTTTTGCGTTTCTCAAGGCGTCACAGTGTACGGCAGTGTGCAACAGAATAATCTCAGTCGAACAGTACAGGCCCCATACAGTGCGTAGTGATTTCATGGACATTGTGTCCACAAACATGACGGCACCAAGGTCCAGGATCAGGCAGGATCTCGCAGCTCCCCTTCGCAGGGCCGGAGACCATTGGGTATTCTCCACTCTCCTCCGCTCCAGAGTCTGTGCACACACATAGCCAACATGGACCACAACATGAGCGCGTATGCACGTGGGCACGAATACAAACAAGGATGTACAAATATGTGTAGTTGTGCCTGTCTCAGGCATGTGGGGGTACCTCTCTGAGTGAGCAGAAATACAGGTCAGCATTGGCAAAATATAAAGGACCGGAGAAGTGGAATATGGTTACTCCAGGAATCTGTTTTGCCTGTAAAACCGCAAACGTGTTCAACGTATGTGATATTAGGAACAAGAGTACAGGCACATAGTGTTCAGTTCAGGTAAGCCTGTACCTCAGAGTGGAGACGACAGTCTCGGTAGCAGTCAGTCCCAGGGATGTGTCCAAGGATGGTACATTTGGGCCTCAACAGACAGAGAGAAGACCTTAGCTAGCAAAGAGGTCATCGTGTTGATAACAGTTTGGGTATTTGTCACAAAGATAACAGCGAAAGGTAGGAGTCATACTAAACATTTTCCACACCCTTCTATAAGCTCTCACACATGTAAACACACAGACCTGTATATTCAAGCTTGCACGCGTGTCCAGGTTTACTCACTGCTGAGTCCTGAGGATGACAGTGAGCAGAGAGAAGCAAACAGAGCCGACCAGTCCGAGATCCAGGTTGAATACTATGGTAGAAATCAGTGTCACCAGCCACACTAGCTGAGGAGAAGGAGAAGTAAGTTCCTAAAGCAAAGACCTAAATGCAAAACAAAAGGAAAACATGGTGGCGAGACACACAAAGGCCGCAGAGAGCAGGCCTGGTGACGTAAGGTGGGCAGTGGGGAGAAGTGCTCACCAGATCCAAGTGGTCAGATGCCCAGAGAGAAGACAGATCTCGAAACTGGCCAAATATTCCCACCAGGTTGACCACAATGACTGCAGCTAAGACTGCCTTCAACAACATAACAACAGTGTTACAAAAACACACCTTGATACATACACACACATACACACACTTCAGGGCCAGGGCCTCTAAAGCCCCCCTTTGTCTGTTCATCTATTAACTTTATATATTATTTATATATACATTTTTATGATGTCTTAAAATATCAAACTGAAAGTAAGATTCTTCCTTAACGCCCTAAAGCATGTAATTCCAGATGCAATGAAAAACGAGTGCCGCAATTAAACGAAAGATATTTTAATGATTCTGAGTAACACTCAAGAGGCTCGGATCTGTCCCACTTTATTTCTACATGAGAGTACTGCTGTGCTATTTACTGGTACGGCAGTCCGACCTACACAAACCAAACAGACACCAGGTTTCCCAGAATGCAATGTGTGAAATTCCTGGGGGTGGGGTACAGCCAGACTGTTAATGATGTACGGGTGGTCTTTTTTCTCTAGTTTGGAATTGTTTACGTTAACCAGCTAAAATTACCACAAGTGTTTAAACTATTTAAATGGTGTAATTGTACGTGAAATAAGCAATCCAGGATATAAACAGAACTACGCTATAAATACTGACATACAAAATTGGCAAGTTCCTACATTCTTAGTGTGAAAATTTAAGTAAAAACGTCCCATCATATGAATACAGTTTGGACGTTAGCTTTACCTAACAACAAATTGATTCTTAACCCTTCTTTTAAAAAAGGTTTAATAGCATTTCAGTGCAGTCAGATGATTTTGTAAACTTGATATATTTTTGATTCTACAACTCAGTTTAGTAACATGTCAGAATGACTGAAATTTTTGTGCCCTAATATTCACACAAACAGCCAGAAAAGGACACAATCTCAGACACATATTGTTACACAGAAATCATCCACATTTGACAAAACTCCACTTCACACAGGACACAATCGTACCTTTGGCAGTTGCTCAAAGAGCTCTCCAAGCCTCAACAAGACGATGAGAATCGCAAGAGCAGAGACAGCACCCGCCAACTGAGAAAAGAGAGGGAGTGCAAAAATAAATCATCAACCAGTACAATATTATTTCAACCCTCATTCAAAAAAAAAAAAGTTAAGTCTCAGAAAATGAAAGGTTTTGAATGGATGTGGTGCCTTGGGCAAGGCCGCCAAGCCAAGTTTGTTCAGTACAGCTGGAACGGTTTGCAGTCCCAGCTTAATACTACGATACAAAAATTGACTTTTACTTCTGTCTGCACAACGATAGCCGTTGCAGCACCTGGGTGTACTGGAGCAGCACTGTCAAAACTGGGCCCTGGCTATGAATACATTTTATCTTCATACATGGCTTACTTTGCCCACTTTTACCCAACTACAGCTGAGGTAGTTAGGGTTATGTTCCTCGTTTTGTAATAGAACAGTGGTGTCTCTGCTGGGGATTTAAACCTGTTCATAAAGTCGAATCCTTAATCACTACCACATATTTCCAAACCAATTTTTTTTTTAAAGATGATTTTTATAAAACAACTGTACCTGAGAACCACAGGAAACAAACGGATGGAAATACTATTCAGTTATTTCAAAAATAAATTCTGGGCAAAAAGAGAGAGATCAACTTTCTCCTACACATTAAAACAATTCAGAAAAAGAGAAAAGATATATTTCAGCATAAAGTATGTGATCTATATTGCATAAAGTAACCGGTTTTAATTGGGAAGTCAATTTTACTGGACCGAAATGAGGGTGAGAAAATACCTGAGTTTTCCCCCCAGCGCTCTCCTGGACTAGTGTCCGGGACATGGAACAGCTGATAGCAAAGCACTGGAACACCCCACCAACTGAGTTACTCAGGCCCAGTGCCAGGAGCTCCTACAGCAGGGACAGATCATATACAACCTTCAGTTGAAACACACGTAAATCTGGGTTCTTATATCTGTTATCATTACTATAAATGGGAATTAATGCATTGTCAGCATGGAAGAGAGCAGCCTCACCCAAATATCAGCTCATAGCTTGTTCAATGTCAACATTTTCACAACATTTTGACCGAGGCATGCGTCACCTGATTGCTGTCCAGGCTATAACCGTGTTTGGAGGCATACATTCTCCCCACGGACACTGTGAGGCCAAAACCAACCACGGCCAGGGCAAGAGCAGGGCCCAAGAGGTCTCGCGTCATTGTCAGAGAGGGCAGGGAAGGTGGCAAAAGTCTGCCGTGAGAGTGCAGAGCCATCAATACTTTCTTTTTTCAGCCATACAGCCATTTTCAGTCACACACACAATGGAAACCATACACAACATTATACGTGCCAACGTGCGCACTCTCGCAATGATACTGACCCCATGGGGATCTTTCCCACTACATGCACAGAATATTGTTCCGACAAGTTCAGCTTAACCGACAGGACTGTGGCCAGTATAATCTGTCCGCCAAGCAGGAACAAGGAGAGAGAGAGAGTACAGAAATAACATAATTAGTTAAGTTTTCTCACTCTATGCTCTCATTCAGGTCAGGGAATAAAATGGCTTCATGGAGTTTTGTGGGTCACAATCACAACAAACATAATACGACATTACTCATCAACCAGCACCAACACTGCTGACTTACGCTAATAAGTCTTTATCCTATTAAGATTGCCACCTGTGCTCAGTGGATACTGGACAACCTCGTGAGACTTGTTTTTTATCCTACCAACAACTCTTCTAAGACAGTTTAACGATCTGTCAACCATATTTTTTACTGCGTATACAAGTAGTGTTTCAAGGCATGTCGCTAAGCCTCCCAGTTTTTGGGTCTGTTTGTGTATCGAGTGCATGTCTGTACAGTCTCACTGTGACTAGCTCCCAGGGAACTGGCATTGGTAACTGGGATTTTAAGTGTCCATTCAGTATTTTGCCCCCAATCAGTGTTGCAATGGAGAGTGCAGAGACTGCCAGAGTCCAGAACGACACCTCGGCCACGCGAGTCAACACGTCAATCAGCATCTATAAGAAACATGGCACACAGGAATTAGAAATTAGAAGGCCGAAAGACAGAGCCACCTGCTGGCACAAGCAGATGCCACAGTCTGTATGACTACCGTCCCCACCCAGCCAACTGCGAAGGTTCCCCTGTGTCTGTCCACCGTGATGCCTGTGAGGAGAGGCAGCTGGTGCGCAGCGACGTGGATGGCGGCTGCGCCAGTGTACGCGTTCACCAAGGGCTGTGAGAGCCAGCGCGATACACCCCCTCCTCTCAGCACAGAGAGAACAATCTGCAAGGAGGGAACAGTTACAGACACCCCCCTAAAACCTCCGTCGAGCTGACACACCCCACACTTCCCTCCACTATTCTATGTCCACCGCAACCCCATCCCATTTTCACATGCCCAGACTCCACTTGACACGAAGACTCATGCCTTATGCCAATCACCATAAGGGTCTCTTTGTTTTTCACTCTTCACCTCACCACTCTCCATCTGTTCATATAGTTTTACCTGCATACGGTATGCAAAAAAAACAAACTAATTTGTATGGATACCTGTATAAGTCCAGACAGGAAAGTCAGTTCAGCTGCCACAGTAACTTTGGCTGCATCTTGAATGGCCCTCAAGTCTTCTCCATCAGTCTTGTTGCCAGGCAACACCATATCCCCTGTCACTGAGCCAACCATGATGGATAAAATGGAGAACGTTCCTGTGTATCACAAACACACACACGCACAAACACATCATTCTCTCAATTCGTAAAAAAATGATCAGACAAAAATGTAAACAGTTCACCGATATATATATATATCCAAAATATATAGCTTCTTGTACAGCCGCTGGAAACTTACCCACTGAGATGTGTCGAGATGTCCCAAAAATAAAATAGACCAAAAGAGGGTAGAAAGAAGAGTAGAGGCCAAACACAGGAGGAACAGAAGCCAGCATGGCATTGGCCATACCTGAAACAACAAAGCAAAATGAGAGGGAGGGCGGGAGTGAAGGGAACTTTGATAGAAATGAATTTCTAAGTTACCTTGGGACAGATGCATGATGCCCACACTGATTCCAGACACCAGGTCCCCCACTGTGCTGTCTCGCAGGGAGTACCGGGGAAGCCAGGAGAGGATTGGAACACAGCCCAACATGCAGCGTTTCAGTCTGGGAACCGAGCACCTGTGTGGGGAGGTCCCTGAAATTAACTTAGATTTACGAAAATATATGTTTGCATTGTGTTACCCATAAATACCGGTGCACATCCCAGTACATAGTAATTACGCAGGTTAGACCAGGTTAAAAACCATTGAGAAAGTGAGTCTTTCTCACCCTCAACCCAAGTACTTTGTTCGCAGGAAGCATAGCTCTGATTAGGCTTTCATCATGATAAACCGGGGCATGTGACCTACAGACTCTCACCTACACACTGACTTTGCCCTTTCCCATACTGAGCGGGGCTCCTCTTCCCATCGGTGGGCCAGGACATCCAGCTGTGCCTCGTCCAGAACGGGCATACAAAGTGCCCCGCTGGGCTGGCATGCAGGAAGTGCAATGCTGTCCATCTGCAGACAGAAGCAGAAACCCTCCTCTCAGAGGAGCCGTAACTCCACACACATCAGCCGAGTAGCCCAGAAAGCACATTTACAACAGGAAGGAGCTGGGGCTGAGAGTGGGTGCACACGGGACGAGATGGTGAAAAGAGTGCACGTTCCTGTGCCTGTGCACGTGTGCCGGGATAGATGGAGCACAGCCAAGGACTTTTCCCAGAATCTCCCCTACGTTCCTGAACGTCACTCAGACCTCAGCCAGATGCATTGTCGGCTATAGCAGTGTCCTATCTGTTGCCTCGCCCCAAAAAGACCAAGATCCTGCTGCTATCTACCTGAGCCTTACATTAATGTAAACAAGAAACAACACATTACATCACAAAAGTAATAATTCCTTCTTAATTGTAAGTGGCGGTGCATGAAGAACCCCTCAAATAAATCTTGGGTGGATTCCGTGCTCTGACAATAACCATCAAAAATACTCAGAACTTCTCTTAGTAAACTGAGAAATTAAATGAATAAAAAACTAATAAAATACATGGAACTACTTCGAGCAATGCATAAAAGACAAGTTATATATGAAATAGTAACATTCCAAGAATATTAATGTGGCTGGTGACTGTACATTATCCACAAATTTACACTGAACAGTGGGATGCTTGAATATACACACCCTGTTTTTTTTAAATAACTAGATTGAAATCTCATTAAGGGTAATGAATTTTATTCAGACATCAAAGACAATGATACAAAGATCAGTAATATTTTCAGTGTAAATTTCATACTATTTCTGTTTAAACATAATTAATTGCGGCCAGTTGCCTGGGCTGTTTCCATTTTAGGCTTGCCCCAGTTTATGAATGGTTTACATTAGTGCGTTTCTTGTGATATTACATTTTGCTACTGGGTATACGCTCTGACTTCTCTGGAATAGCCCTGGTCTCAAAATGCCATATAAAAGCTTTATGACTGTTAATACAGTAACCTGACTAAACTGCACTTAACCAGGGCGGCCAAGTTTTTGTTTGGATGCTTCTGTGAGTGGTTCGGCAGAAAGGACAATTCAAAGACCAAAGGATGATAAAGGCATTATTGCACCCTAGCCCTGGGCCAAAGCTCAAGTGAAACATCAAAGTCTAAGCCTGTCGGCATGCATTACAATTCATATCAGCAGGTGTGTGCACCGACCTCCAGCGTAGAGGTGCGCCATGTGTGCTGATGTTTAGGTCCACAGGCATTCAGAGACATTTCAAAGTGCTTTTTGTGTATATAGGCGAGTTATGGGGTCAGCGGTGGTGTGACGGAATCTGCATGTGTGTGGACATGTGCCTGGTCTGTGCTACTGATGTTTATCCCACATATATCACTGAACTCATCTGGTGTTCTAGTCGGTAGTTGCTTTCTATACTAAATACCCAAGACTTACTACGATACTCTGGGCTAGAGAGAGAGAGAGAGGCAAGTGAATGGGTCTTACCTCACAGGTTGTCCAAAAAAGTGATGGAATTCCACTAGTACACCAAATTTTGTTACAGTTCCTGTGGTCATGTGGAATTGGATGCTAATTTTTCGATGGCTTTATTCAGGGAGGCGGAGTGTTGGGGGTTGTGTCTGAATTTCACAGGTGATTACAACATAACTCTGCAATTACCTCAGACACTTGACACTCAAGCCTAGCCAATGTGGCGACAGACTACACCCCCGCTGTTCATAAACCCAAGTGAGCCAGTAAAGCCCTCTTAAACACTAAAAACGGAGCTGGGGGAGTGTAAATTTAGTAAATTACACTGACCAGCTACACACAAGAAATTGCTTTTACTGTATACAATGTTACAAAAATAACTGCATTATCCAAACATATACCCATTTTAAAAACAACCCTGCAACAGTACATTATATTTTAATGTCACATACCATTTTCCAGATCTGATGTACTGTCAACTCAACAAAATTTTTGAAAATACTCTGAAAATACAAATGAGTCAGATAACTACTTCAAAATGAGTATAAATAGTATGAATACAAACTATACATGACATGTCATTAACCATAATAGGCATTTCAACTGGGTTGTTTTTGTAATAGTAAATATTAATTACCAATTATTAAGGTGTCCAACGTTTTACTTTGCACTGCAATACACACAACAGCAATTTGCTACTTTCTCTATTGGGTGTTCATGATTCTGCTTGGATATCAACCAATAGGTAAACTCATATATTGCGCAAACTCCTAATCTGTTGTTGCGAAAACGTATATATAGCCCAATTATCCTGTGTGAAATCATAATAAAAACTTTAGTTGTGAAGCATACTATGACTCCTGTGTGTTAATTGCCTTAATATCAGCAGTAAGTCTGCCAGTCAAACCAAAAAAAGAAAGGGTTGTGGTTATGGCCTGATATTGCCATTGCAGGACCTTGGTATTGGTTGTTGCAGGACTGGGTTGAGGCATGGTTCATACTAGGTAGTGCTTATTCTGAGAGAGGCCATTGTCAGCACTCGTTTTGTAGGTACCGAGATGTTGGCGTCGTTCAGCGAGTGTGCAGGTCACCGCAGTGGTCAGTACTGGATCTGGCGCATCAGCAGGGTGATGTCCCGTGTGCGGTCGGACCGGCTGCGAGTGGACTGGTGGAGCGGCAGCTCGAAGAAAGAGAAGGTGAAACTGCGGGAGAAACTGAGGTTGGAGACGGGCCGCAGAGGGGGCAGGCGAGAGGAACGGCGCTGGGGCAGGAGCTTCCGCCGCCCCCTCACAGATTTCCCCGCATCCTGCAGCGCAACGGCTGGTGGGGAGCAGGGTGGGCTGTGGGCTTTAACGCTTCCTAAGTTCATGTGTGGGATGTGAGGAGAGAGGGGGGCAGGGGGGGCAGGAAGGGCAGGAGGAGGTTGGGGGATGCTGGTGAAGGAGGATTCAGAAAGAGAAAGGCCTCCCCAGGGCGTAATGGAGTATGGAGTGGATGTCACAGTCTGGGGGGGCTGCTTTTTCTTCCCAGCCTGAGGGGGGCGCTGCAGGTCAGAGTGGTCAGTTTTCCTCGCTGCACATAGTGAGGGAGATTGTTATGATTGAGATATTATAAGGATACCAGTAATAAGCCTTTTCTACAGGGATTCAAAAATTGTCTGCATGTTTCAGCTCGTGATTATGGGCAGATAATGTAAGTCCACACTCAATGCATTCTAAGCATCAGAATTACTCACAAACAGTATTACAGTAAATAATAAATATGCATATGTATATATGGTTACAATTACCTCACTCTACTTAGAAGCACATGTAAATATCCATGAGACAGCGGAGTTATGTGTGTGAGTGTGTGCGCGTCTTCATACGTTACCCATGACCATTTATGAGTAGAGATACACCAATCAACTACATATATGCATGCATATGTATATATGAATTAGATTATGACAAAATCATTTGCAATACCCATTTTCCTGCTGTCGGAAGAGCCAATCAGGGGCAGTCCATCCTGTGATATCCCTGGCCCCAAAGCCTGCAGTGCGAGATGAGAAATAAATGTATTTGTGTGTAGTGTGGAAAATAAACCCACTCACCAGACCCACACAGACTAACTGTAGGTGTGGTGTACTCGGCCACCATTGGCAGCTGAAAGACTGTTACCTCTCTAACAGGAGTAGAATAGTGGAGGACGGCTTCATCAGAAGAATATTTCCTTCTCAGCCCAGGAGACCTCCTGCTCGCTTTGGCCCCCAGGGCTCTCCTCCTCTGAGGCATTCCTCACTCGGTCACCAAACCTAGCTCCAAATTAGATGCTCTCCTCGTCTCCCTTTATCTTTTCACTTAAAGCTAAAGGACTTCCGTTGTAATCCCACAGAGGATAATATCACCACAAACGCAGATCTCTCCATAAAGCCTCACTCTCTCTCTACTTCCACCACTCAGACTAGCTTTCAACCTCAGGGACACTGGACAAAAGGGAGTTTGAAACTCCATCAAATATTAATCTTCATTAGAGGGAAACTTAAGCCTTCCCTATACCCAAATGTATTTCCCCATATTACAGCCCAGTGAATAAAGCTACCATGTAATACCGACTAGAGTTCTGTTCCTCTCTAATAACTTTCGACCTCCACAACCATTCCATCTTGATGAAACATAAATCAAGTACTGCAACTGAAGTAGTAAATAAACTTTATTTCAACAATTAAAACGTCGGAAACACAAATTTGTTATGTTGTCCACCATCCAAGCTGTATTTCTATATATCTTTCACAGGCTTTGTCGTCTCAAATACAGAAGTATGAATGGAGTGGATTATTTGGTTCTAAACATGGATTAATGTACAGACTGGACACTATCAGACAGCAGGTCTTGTATCAACACCGTACACTGTGGGTAACTAAATACCTGTGTGTGTGTGTGTGTGTGTCTCTGGTTGATGGAGTCATGGAAATTTCACAGACAATGTGATGAAATTCTGACCAGTACAGGCACATATTGATGTCACTCTGACCAATGGTTGAAATGCATGATGCATTATGGGCCTTTGATTTCATACAGGCCTGAGGTATGGCTCATGAAGAGTTTAGGCTCTGTTCTGAAGACTTCCAAAAGAAAAACGATCAACCAATCGCCATTGGACACGTCAGTCTCAATCTTTGGCCTCTTTAAGGCGAAGCAGCTGTAAACCCTGCCCACAAACGGCCACCCAGGCCCCACCCTCCTGTTCTGGTTCATACCAGACCTCCAGCCCAGCAGCATCCGCCACGTGCGAGAAGAGCACTTCACGATGGTGCAGGGAGGAGTGTGAGAGGATCCACAGGCACACGCGTTGGTCAGAGGAGGCGGAGATCAGGAGCTCGGGGGTCAACATCCGCAGGGCCGTCAGGGGGGCCGAGTGCGCTAGTGGCACAACGCAGCGAGAGTCCAGCTCCAGAAACATACTGCAGACTTCATCCCCCTGCTCAAAGAATTTCACACCAACACTGATCGCTGACAACTGTCCATCATCTCCCCCGCTGGCAATGGTCATCCAGGTCCTCCCAATCGAATCTCCAGCCTGGCCGTCCCTCTCCTCCTGCCCCGCCCACTGCCCCTCCCACACCGCCAGGGTGTTTACTCCACTCTGATGAACCAGGGATGTAAAGCAGGGACTCGTCGGACCTGAAATGCACACACGTATCCAGAGTTAGCAAAAATTAAAACATACACATGGAGGAGTTACCAGACTTACTAACGTACGCGGAGTGTCTACAAGCACACACACAGTAATGGAACTAAATTTACCCTTCCAGGAGGTGGCAGAACTAAGACCGTTGGTTATATTTGCCACTGAAGTCACATCCCAAACAGCTATTCTGCCATCTGTAGCAGCACTAACAACAAACAATTTCCTGAGAGAAAAGAGGGGGAGGGAGGGGTGTACACAAAAAGGAGTACGTAATTATAGCACTATGAAACAGGTTACTTACACACAAACACACACACATTTTTTATGACCTTAAAACCCTTTTTTCAAAACAAAAGAAATGCGACTAATTTAGTTTAAATACTTTTAGAGGTACGGATGATAATTTGAGAGAACCCACCCCCCCAAAAAAAAGCCTTACAAGCATTATATACATGTATTTGAGTACAAACGGACCAAACAGACATACATACACATACAAGCAATATATATTACGCCTCTCCTCAATAATGATTTATAACCCTCATTAAGAAACTGAACCTTGGACTCACAATTGATAAACTACAATTAGGAACAATCAGTGATTCAGAAAACGTCATGCCGATAGTGTTGATGGGGGGGGGGGGG
>JAOYSI010006705.1:71927-81990 GCA_025775065.1 Hiodon alosoides | reverse complement strand
GGATGAACTAGAACGGAGATTGCGAGCCAGGCCCTCTCGTCCAACATCAGTGTCTGACCTCACAAATGCTCTTCTGGGAAAATTCCAACAGACACACTCCAAAATCTTGTAGAAAGCCTTCCCAGAAGAGTGGAAGCTGTTGTAGCAGCAAAGGGGGGACCAAGTCGATATTAATGCCTTTGGATTTAGAATAGGATGTCATAGAAGCTCCTGTAGGTGTAATGTGTAGGTGTCCCAATACATTTGTCCATATAGTGTATGTACTCTTTGAACAGACATTTTTCCTTTTTGACGTTGAAGGAGACTTCTGGCAATTCCTTTTTTACTCCTGAATTGTGCATGAATATTGCTTGTCAGCCTGTTTGCCAAGGCGCTTCTCTAGGTGGAATTGTGACGTGGATCTTTGGATTCCGCTGTAAATAGTTTATGCGATGCTGGATGCTGCTTCCAAATATGTCTTCAATGTTCTAAAGCTGGAAGCCTCCCACCTGCTACTTAGACTCTGCCAACGCTTAACAATTGCATTGATACTACTTCAGCACCTGATGCCAGTTCCCATCTGTTCATTTCCGAGATGCAATACACACTGTTGATTTTGAACAAAAAACGCTGGAAGTAAATAATTCTTGCTATCTCATCTCTGTGTCCGCTTAAGGTTTGCTTTTGCGAATCCATTATACAAAACTATAACCAAAACACAGCAGATGTGAGATGTGGGCCCATTTGTTTTCAGAAATGTTTTAAAAAACTTCCAAACGGTGGACAAAACTAAAGTGGTTTGTAACTATCGTCAAGCTGACCTGAGTTTCAATAAGTTCACCGATAAAAGCTTAAACACTTGTGATGAAAACATAATCATGGATGACGCCAGTGACGCAAGACCCACCGCAACATGGCAAGGGAGACTCTTATTTGATTTTCAAAGTGGTCAATCGACAGCTCCATTGGCAGGAGGCTGGCACTGAATCTGTATGAGATGGAGAGGGCCAGGAAGGCAGCCGTGCTTAAGCACGCAACATCTGGTGCACTGACAGCAGACCATCGGACATCTGTGAGAAATTACAACTACATGAGTATTATGGCGCACTACATAGACGATACACGGGAACTGTAGTTGTTCGCTTTAACGGTGACGAAAACAGAAGAGAGGCCCTCTGCTGAAGCATGCACAGTTCGTTGACATTGCAAAGGAGTGAGACGAAGAGGAAAAGTTAACTACAGCGGACACAGACAATGCATGCAACATAAATGCCCTGCGCCATGCATCACTTTGCTAAGATTTGTCACTGCAAGACAGTGGCTTAGAAAACCCAATTGCTAAATGCCACCAGGTTTTTGCACTTCAGACACACAGCAAAACAACACAGGGAGGAACAGGAGTCTATTGCAAGAGATGCCATAAAGCGACAGAATCCAGTTAGAAATGGTGAAGTGTCCAGAGGACTAAAGCACTACTGGGGTAAGCTCTGGCCCTACACGAGACCTTTATCAACATGGAAACCACATCAGAGATGGAGAAACTGCAGAAGCTGGAGGTACTGCTTGTGAAATCTCACTCACAGTGGAAATATTGGCAGATAAACTAGTAATACTCATCTATCAATCTATCAAACACAGATGGATACATGGACAAATTTGTAAAAAAATCATTTATTTTTTAATCCGTTGTTTCTGTCTTCTATAGCAGGTATCTGACTGAACCCCTTTGGGGAGAGCAGTTCATTCCCTGCTCAGTGATGCTGCCTTCTTTGCGGCGTTCAGATTAGACCTAAGCAAACTGAAGATCACAACAGCGAGGTTCATGGACCTGAAGGGCCTTCGGAGATCTGAGAGAATGTGAAGCGTGGACTTTGGTCCACAACCTGCTGAGGCATGGGGAGCCCATGCCAGCCTTCCGTGGAAGAACTGTACAGACCCTCAGGAAGAGAACGGCCCTCCTGTTGGCAACAAATTCTGACACTGACGAAGAGTCCGACTCTGTTGATTCCAATACTAAGCTGAGCCCTGCATTGGGAGGGTGGCCACAGTGGCAGTCGGAGGATGCAGGCGAACGCAACAGGCCGGCAGACAATACCTGCGACAACAGTGCCCTGTGAAAGGCTTTTCTTCCTCACAAGTCATGTAGTTGTATGAAAAGAGCGGCTCTGCTACCTGAAAAAATAAACAGGCTGCTGTGCCTGAGCAGCTGGAATAATAAATGGTCTGAACTGAATGGTGGCCCTACTTCGGCTAAATTAGAAACATCAATATGAAGAGAAACCTATTGTACATTATCATGCTTATTTTGTATTTCCACTTGAAGCATATCTGCTGTGATTGTGTCCTTTTCACAATAAGCCAATTCTAATTTATTTTACAGGCCTTACCTTTTGATTTAACTAGCCTTGGTTTTTGTCATATGCCGAAAATAGACAGTTAAGTTCAATAAACAAAACAGCCACACTCAACAAGTGAGTTGAAACTTAATTAAATTGCCCACATTGGGGAAAACCAAAATAAAACACCTTTTCAAACTCTTCAGCGTTTAATAATAAACCATTCAAAAACTGCACCACAGTCAACACAGTTGAAAAGTTAAACAAAGGTAAAAGTTGGTTGTTTCACCAACTTTAAGAATTTATTACAAAATATTCCACCTTTACCTTGGGGGAACATAAATAGCAGGAACACACATTGGTGGGCTGACTATCTAAAACCGTTCCCCCCTCAGTTTGAGGAAGGGGAGATCACATACAATCACCACATTTGAACTGCAAGTTCAAATACAAGTTTCAGCGACAGCCCCCATCAACAGCCCCCTTTATCTTCATCATCATATTGCCCTTTTTATCATGAACGACATGTTTTGATGGTAATAGTAGTTGACTGAGGTTGACTGATTGTCGATGCTGCTATCATTCGCATAAAATTTTCACTTAAAGGTCTCTCAAATCACATTAAGAGAGTAATCAAATAAAAGGGTAACGCTTTACCCAAATACATTTCTGGTATCCTCCACATCTCCTTAACAGTCTCACTGCTTCAAAATTCCCAAATCAATGATAGGTTCTCATTTCTTATCCTTGCAGGCAGCATTTCTTCCACGTCAGTCAACAGATGGTGACATATTCCACAGTGTGGTTATTTACGCTGTAGAGTCGGATTTATCTGAAATCGCGGTGTATGTTCTACAAAGCGGCCTTAGTTTCTCCAATTCATAGCCAATGGCATCTTTTTTCTAAGGTACTGCAGTATTCAATTCTTTTAATCGTGAACGTGAAGTTTTAAGTTCTTATATCTGCCATATTAAATGTATGATGGTGTGCTGTAGATTTATAGATTAAAATATCATCAGATAAATATTGGTATATTGATATCTAACAACTTCTACTGCTTCGTGACAGGTAGCTAATAGCAGCAAGGAGAATAAGTTTAAGTAAATAGTACCAAAATTCACAAACAACAGTAAAAAAATTTAAATGGTAACAAAAATAGCTCCTATAGCCATTACAATCACTACAAACAGGTTTCAAATGTCTATAAAAAAACGAAGACACAGCCATACTGTAAAATATGTATGTTTCTCCCTTTGTGACGAAAAATGTCTGAGTAGTAAAGGGCTGCAAACTGTAGCTAGCAAGAAGGTTTGGTTCTGACTGACCTCTTCAGAAACATTTTTACAGGTAAGGGTTTATTACAACAGACTGAGCCATTTAGCTGATCCAATAAACTCTGTACTGCCTACTGCTGGATGATCAGATTAATGTGACATTCATCGATACAGGAAGACCCAGAAGTACAGTTATTTTTA
This sequence comes from Hiodon alosoides, assembly GCA_025775065.1. NCBI lineage: Eukaryota > Metazoa > Chordata > Actinopteri > Hiodontiformes > Hiodontidae > Hiodon > Hiodon alosoides. Next base: position 78,200 of record JAOYSI010006705.1, on the reverse strand, counting down.
TGAAACTCATTTAGTGTGGGAATTTAACCGCTTTATTTGTTTTGAGGGGATTTGTGTTTGTAGGACAACCTTTTTCTGCCACAATAACAGCATTTAAAATGTGATTATTCTTTACAAAGAGCTTAGTACGACCTTGACAGCGTCAAATGTGTTTTGACGTGCTTGTATTATGCTTGTCTCACTAGGCTTATTTCTAAAGAGATGCAGCTTTGTAGATCCAAGCATGTCTCCTTTCTCTCCAAAACATATAGAACATCTTAACTGAAAATCAAGCAAACAATGAGACTAAATAATAATTCCAGCCCTAGTCTTGTCTATGAACCAAGAACGGAATTCTCATTCTCTAAGGCTGTTTAACCACGGTCTGCGGAATCACTGCCCCCTTTGGGCTGGCTTTCCTGTTCTAGATACTATGAGAGCGTATGCCGGCATAAGGAAACAACACAAATATACATTGCTAGCATGCGTGCACTATAAGAGTCTGGGCTTTAACTATTAGCAATGCGACGCATCACTTCCCGCCATATTCCGCTTAGTTAGGGAAAGGTTTGAGGAGCACTTACCAGGATGGGGAATCCCGTGAGGAAGTCGTAGACGAAGACGATGCCACTGATAAGGTAGGTGATCTGCAGGGAAGTCTTGACGGGTTCAGAGCCGTCGATGGAGGAGCGGCGTTTGCCCTGGGCGTCCTCCACCACGATGGTGGGCACGTTGAACTTGTTCTTGTCGGCCTTGCGGCCCGCCCGGGTCGAGAAAGTGTGAAAAAGGGTGATGCCGACGCAGATCACGCCCATGGCCACGCTGCCGCTGATGAGCAGCAGGAAACAGACCCCGAAGCCCAGGCCGATCTCCGTGACCACGAAACGGCAGTCCTGCATGTAGAAGCGCTCGGTGGTGTCGTGCCAACCCACGGCGGGCAGTGCAGATAGAATGAAGGACACCATCCAGATGGCCATTACTGTGTGCACGGCCTGCTTTTTGGTGTTGCTCAACCTGTGACACACAGATTGAAGGAGACAGTGAGTCAGCCTACACCAAACTGGTGGAGACCAAGAAAGTCAGCATTCACTGAAAAGCAAACAGTAAATACTTATATGACACAAAGTATTGTGCTGGAGGCAGAAAAGACCAATAGAAATATAAATTAAGCAATTGATTAAGGCTGTAAAAATCTATGCATAATATGTAAAACATATATGATAGTTTGTGATAAGTACTTATGCTTATTATAATAAATCATATCGTATAATTGTGCACATAATTTATCATTTGTTTTTTAAATAAATAAATAAATAACGCTGTGCTTCCCCCTGGTCCCCCACAGAAAAGAATACCCCCAATCTTCCTTTGTCTGTTTGGCACATTAAAAAGTGTTGATTACAATCATTGACAACCCAGTTCCGTTAATTATCACATATGTTTGTTTACAAAGATTTTTGCTTGAATGCAGACACAGTTGTAGTATTGTTTTCCACAACATAAATGGTTTTCACAGCATCGTGTGTACATTTTCATCACAATACACAGTTATTTCAGAATGTTCAGAATGTTCCATGGTAACTAAAAATAACGCCAGGTTAAAATGACTTCCATTTGAGTCATTCAAAGTTAACATGAAAACAATTCCTGGATCATTGCCTGAGTCCAAGTCATTCAGAGACACAACATTTCAGCCAGCATAAACAAGGAATAAATCCATCATTTATGTTAATATAAGTTTAAATTATTATATAATATATTTGAGTTATTTTAAAGACAACATATGTCATATTATACATCAATGGAAAGCACAGATTTGGGAGCACATATAATATTATTTATATTTAGTTAAAGAAGACATTTCATTTCAACAATATCTGCACGGATTGCCTTGAAACTTTACGCACTGTCACAGGACAACCCCTGCACGGATTGCCTTGACACTTTACGCACTGTCACAGGACAACCCCTGCACGGATTGCCTTGACACTTTACGCACTGTCACAGGACAACCCCGGCACGGATTGCCTTGACACTTTACGCACTGTCACAGGACAACCCCTGCACGGATTGCCTTGAAACTCTAGCACTGTCACAGGACAACCCCGGCACGGATTGCCTTGACACTTTACGCACTGTCACAGGACAACCCCTGCACAGATTGCCTTGAAACTTTACGTACTGTCACAGGACAACCACTGCACGGATTGCCTTCTTTTTTCTTCCCGACAATTTACGATTTACTAAGTGAACACGTTATGATTGCCTGTGTTTGGATTTTTGCTGTCACCTTGGAGAAAGGAGTCTGCTAAAAAAAACCCTTATTAGCGTGGCGTTGGCTGGTGAAAACTTGAGAGATGGAGGATTTAAAATTAGATTCAAACTTTTATTGCACACGGAGACACGTGTACAACAGGACTGATGGACAACACAGGGGGAGGAACTGCCAAAACTGCTCTAGGCTTATAAGCAGCAGCTCACAGATGGGGGCTCCCAGCTCCCTTACAATAACACTTCCCTCAGCACTCATATTCTTAAGAAAATAGTCGAAGTTAAAGCAAACAAGCAACTTTTTGACTCGCTGTTTAATATTTTTATAACGATGACCCGTGGCCCAAGCAACATAGCTAGACTTTCCGAGTCCGGCGGAATAGCGACTCGAGTCATGCTAGAGTCCGAGGCGCTGTCTCCAGTACGACAGCACTGGGACTCTCAATCTCCAGAAGAAATGCTTGAAAACCCGAAAGATGTGGCACAGTCACCATTTTCTTCCATTTTCCTTCTTTTCTCTCATTGAACTAAGAAACCAAATACTGTGTTCTTTAGGGAATCGGAAACTCCCTGTTATAGATAGGATATTACATCATGGTGGCCTTGAGCTCTATGTGATCTACGCCAGATTTGTGTGGCTTTCCTTCGGAAATGTTTTCCAAAGCAGAGAGCAGACATTAGTGCATTTTTGTAAATGTCTGGCAAGGAAGCTGAAGGAGAACCCAGGGGAAAATCCTGCTTGACCGTGAAAGATCAGCCAAGCAAAAAAAGTTATTTATCTCCACCAACGCTTTTATTATCTAGACAAGGATATCTACAAATCAATTTTTCCTACTTAGTATTAGTATAGGGTTTACAATACGCGCTGTTGTTTATGTGTCGATTATTCCCTCGTTGTCAGTGGCTCAGGCATAGTGTCTGGTGTTAGCGTCCCTGCTGAGAATATACCACAGTGTGCAGAAGCGGACCTTCACTTAGCATCCCCACAGTGACTGAGCACCAGTGTTAGCATGAGACAGATTTACGTCACAAAGCTGCAGGAAAGAATTATGAGGTGGGGAAAAAATTAACTGCAAGTGAAACAGAGGTTGATGTACGTATTTTTAGTACCGGGGTGGAATTCATAATGTATGCATTCATATCCTCCTGTGGTGGCATTGAACATGTTTCATAAAAAGGGGAGGAAGTAGATTTTAAACATTAGAGGTTCAGTTTTTTTCCTTGGGTGGAGGGATTGTACGCAAGTGTCTTGGAAGATGACAATGACAAACACCATTGACCTCTCAAGTTGCTTCCTTTTCAATGATCCCTGAATCTACTCCATCTTTGCGTTTCCCCCCCTCTCCCTCTCCACCGCCATCCATCCTTCCTCTGTCCATCCTCCCATCCCCTTAGAACCGCGAAGAAGGTGCGTGTTACCCTGCATGTTCCCTGAAACCGGGAGCACTGTGCATACAGACGTATAAAGTTCTCGCGCGTACCTGTAGTTGACCGGCCAGCGCACCATCCACATCCGGTGATAAGAGAGGGAGGTGACGGAGAAGCAGGTGGCCAAGGTGAGGGTGTAGAAGGTGGAGACGAAGACCTTGCAGAGCCCCTCGTTCCACTCGTAGCTGGAGTGCTGGCGACGCAGCTGAATGACGGAGTACATGGTGATGGGGATGCCCATGTTAAGGATGTGTGTGCCGGCCAACGTGCAGATGAGGAACTCCAGGGGCTTCCACTTCTTCTGCTTGGCGCTGACACACAGGACGCCCCAGGTATTGGCCAGAATGGACACCCCAGAGCAGACCAGCCAGGCCACTGCGTTGCTGTTGATCAGCTCATTCTTCATGGTGGAGTGTAGCAGCGTCCGTGGACCGAAGCAGGGTGAGAAGAGCATTTGCTATCAGATAGCAGAGGTGCTACACTGCCAGGTGGTAGAAGATAATTTAACATGTATTAAAATCAGTGTTTGATGTGAGTCACTTTAAGTATTAGAGCATATCAAATATACAGGAGAAATTGGAGAAAAAAAAGAGCAAATGACGGAACCAGAACAGCAATAATTCAATGAAAATGAAATCCATTTAGACACAGTACATGAAAAATAGTCTTACAAAATCCTATGAGTTTTCTTGACATATGCCCCTGTTGGTGTTAAAACATTCCCATCCTCTGAACAGTTGTGAAAACAATCAAAAATATTTCTGAATAATAACACTGCAATCCTACTGTGGCTCATACAAAATATACATAATCATATTAAATAAAGCAATTTAAATGGGTTTTCAAAGTGAGGGCAGATAGGGTTTCAGCACAACAGGAATAACTGTGGGGAGTTAGGACAGATAGAGTTTAGCTCTCTGCAGACCCGACACACCATAATATTTTACTCTTGCCTGTAAACACAATGGCCATATCAATGGTTGCAGGCTGTTTCCAACTATGCTTGGTCTTATTTTTTTCTGTCTAGCGTTGATCGTTTGAAAGTATAAGAAGGTCTATATACAGCCATGCTTTGACCATTGAAAGCGCAACTGCTTTGTTGTGCCAATTGGTCCTTATAATAAAACAACCGCTCTTGTGCCAGTGTTACTCAACCAAGAACAATGAATGGAGTACTCTACCTGTTATAAATTATATAAACAATCAAAACAATTTTGGACAGAATCAACATTAGGAGCTTTTGCATAATGCCTTCATAATCTCTTCTGGCTACACCACTGATTTATTGTTCGATGGTTGGCAAAACTCCATACCTGGATCCATCGTTATCTCGCCTGAGTGAGGCTTTGTGTTTAAATGGATGAAAAAGCTGCATCCATCAATCACAGTGAAAATAAAATGTATTAATTAATTAAATGGTAATTCCTTTCCTCATCCTGCTTTTTCCAGATGAGGCTGACACCTATCTACTTCCTGGGTACCAAGTGTGAAATGCTCGCTTGGAATGTGGCTTTAATTTTCTATGGAATTGCTTAAAATGCAAAAGAAAAATGTGCGAAATAACGTGTGGCCAAATCAAGGGATAAGTTATCGCCCGACCAAATCTGAGGATTGCACGTGAAATTATTGGGGGGGGGGGGGATTTCTCTTCCTGGATTCAAAGGTATGTATATTTTATGTTGATAAGATTTTGAAATATTTTATAAAAAATTGAGGCGGCTGCTGCTCTAGAAATGGGTATATTTGTCTTACCTTAACTGGTTTGAAAATGTTGACTTAGACAGAGAGGTACAGCAAGAGGGCCTCCTCTTGGGCAAGAGGCATATTCAGCCACTAACTGATAAAACTGAGGCAATTGCAGCGTGCATCCGAGGGGGAGGGACAATACTGCACCATCGGGTACCTTGCGATCGAATGGGCCATCCTCATCCTCCTGGATTGCCAGTTCATACACTCACACCACGCTCCCTGTGAGTGCTTGCAATGTAAGGATACAAACTCCCGGATCACCCGGTGGTATCTCGCCCTGCAGCCATTTAACAAGCAGGTGGGTCATCTGCTGGGGTTCCTGAATGTCTCCTCTGGAGTTCGAACAGGGTCCCTGGCTTTGTTCTGGGGTAAGAGGAGGGTGGCACGCATCCATCTGGACTCGCCCACCAACACTGGGTGTGAGTAAACTGAATGTGGGGACATTTTTTAAAGTCTGGTAATTCTCCCAGTAGGGTGACAGGGGCTGGAGATGCGAGCGAGAACGAGAACAAGAACGAAAGCGAGAGTGAGAGCGAAAGCTAGCACGAGAATGAGAATGAGAGCGAGAATGGGAACGCAAAGGAGAGTGAGAACGAGAGCGAGAGCGAGAATGAGAACGCAAACGAGAGTGAGAATGAGAGCGAGAGCAAGAATGAGAGCGAGAGTGAGAATGAGAGCGAGAGCGAGAATGAGAGCGAGTGCAAGAACGAGAGCGAGTGCGAGAACGAGAGCGAAACCTAGCGCGAGAACGAGAGTGACAGCGAGAATGAGAACGCGAAGGAGAGCGAGAGCGAGAATGAGAGCGAGTGCGAGAGCGAGAACGAGAGCAAGAGCGAGAACGAGAGC
>JAOYSI010006705.1:0-71827 GCA_025775065.1 Hiodon alosoides | reverse complement strand
AGAGCGAGAACGAGAGCAAGAGCGAGAACGAGAGCGAGAACGAGCATGAGAACGAGAGCATGAACGAGAATGAGAACGCGAACGAAAGTGAGAACGAGAGCGAGAGTGAGAACAAGAACGCTAGTGCGAGAATGAGAACGAGAGCGAGCACGAGAGCGAGAGCGAAAGCTAGCGCGAGAATGAGAACAAGAACAAGAGCGAGCATGAGAGCGAGAGAGAAAGCTAGCGCAAGAATAAGAACAAGAGTGAGAACGAAAGCTAGCGCGAGAATGTGAATGAGAACGAGAGCGAACGCTAGCGTGAGAATGAGAACGAGAACGAGAGTGAGCACGAGAGCGAGAGTGAAAGCTAGCGCGAGAACGAGAGCAAGAGCGAGAATGAGAATGAGAACGAGATCGAGAGCAAGAGGGAGCGCGAGAACGAGAGCGAGAACGAGAGCGAGAACGAGAACGAGAACGAGAGCGAGAAGTTTCATTGTGTTTCTTTTAGTACTTATTCCCTCTCACTGGCATTAATTTGGGTTTTCTCATTATGTTTAAAGGGAACCCGTGAGGGATGATTTTAAAAAGATTTTAAAATTATTTCTTTCTTTTACTTTTCCTTTAAATGCAAGTTGGTTTTTTTCTGGATTGAGCACAGACTAAATAGTTAGCTAATATCTTAGACTGTTTTTTAAATTTAATCCAGCCTTGATAATAAACCCTAGGTACGTCACAGAAAAGAAAAAATACATGTAGTTGGATTGTGTTGCTGTATCTGACTGGATTAAGGTTTTGAACTAAATGAAAATTAAAAGTAGGGAGTGGATAGTGAATTTTGGCTATAGTTATGTCTAAGGTCATTATTTTCAGAGGATATTCCGCAACTGTGAAAATACTTGGTTCAAGGTGTTCCAGACTGAGACTAAATTACAAAATTGATCCAAACTCATGGATGTGATTTTACTTACTTTTAGCAAGGGAATAAGAAAAGAAAATCAGCACAGAGAATAGGAACGCCTGTAATAGAATAAATTGCTCAACGGCCTGACTGCCTCTGAAACGTAGGTATGTCCCTTATAATTAGTGTTTCTTATTTGGCATTGTGTTCCTGTGAGTGGAACATGGTTTTGAACTAAATTAAATATAAAGAAAGTGAGTGGCTGATAAATTCCAGCTTTGTGGAAATATTGCAGCAATGTCCATGGTAATGATGCTTATTACCTTTCCACGACTGGGAAACTGCATCAATTCACGGCGGATGAATCCCAGCCGGTCGCATGAATCCCAGCCGGTCGCATGAATAATCATAATAGCCCGAATCGAACTGGTCATAAGGGCTTTTATCATTAATAATTACACTGGAACACTGCCTGCCAGTGAGGCCAGTAGGCCCAGAAAGTTATTGCTCAACTCATCTGTCCTTACTGTTTCAAAGATTTTAAAAACCAAGCTTACCCAAATTGCACAAAAATATAAAGAAGGTTCAATAAATTATTGAGGTTTTCTATAATGTTTATTGTTCTGGTGAATTTGTACGTTAAGATGGCAGATTCTCTTAAATATGTATTACATTGATCATTGGAGTGTAAGGCGAGGGAAAAGAGCACTAATTTGCTTTAGTTTGAAATGCACATTAAAATACATTTTGCTCTGAAATATTCGGCATCTACAGAACAGTTGGTCGACCTAAAATGATTCATTTTAAGTAAAAATAGAAGAAATTTTTAGACAAGAGATGGGTAAGTCATTTTTCACTTTTGGTTGTCCTTGACAACCATCAGGAAGTATCTAATGAGCAGAGTGACAAGGGAGTAAGATACATTTTTCCTCAATTGTTTCTACATTAACAGAGAACAAAAATGCATGAAATCAAATGAGCAAGTATTCAATGTACAAAGTCATCCTTAAGACATTACACATGTCTTAAGGATGTGTAATGCCATCATTCACGACAGGGCACCAAGTCACACAAATGTGCCGATTAGGTTTGTCATTTGAACCAGTTTTGTATTAAGGCCTATACATTAGCATGCCATCCCAGCCCATGAGTGGGGCATGCATGAGAGCCCCCTTCATCGCCTTAATCGCACACCAAAAATCACATAAATTCCCATTAGCATTTTACACTGTGGGAGGAATTCCAGGAGCCAATTAAAACTTAGTGATGCAGAATAACACTAGAGATAAAATAAGATGTCCATCATTGTTCAGTGATACTTGCAAACCGCCTCTGTGGGTTTTTATTTTAAAGCAAGCCACTCCATCTGAAAACTTAGGCAGGGACCAAATTCAAAACTTTGTCAACCTGCTAATCACACTTCACATAACTGTATTTAATACCTTCTTTTTATGAGAAGAAGAAATAACATACAAAAAAATTAAAACACTATTAAATCGCAGTGTAATGAGGGATTAGCAGTTTACCCAAGTTTTGATTGGGTCCTAGCCTCTAATGTCCATTTATGGTAATCGCTGTTCAGAAAGAGAGGGGAAAAAATCGACATAAAAGGATATTTTACTTGAAACCAAATAAAACCTTTGGCAACCCGCAAATCATACATTTTTTTAAGCATCTTAGCTCTTTTACTCTTAAAAAGAAAACACAATCAAATACAGTTATGTAAAGTATGATGGTGGATTATCAAAGCTTTGATTTGGTCTCAGCCCGGGTTGGCTAGAACTAAAGGTTTTTAAATTAAAGGTATTGTGGTGCAACCATGGGGAGGAAATCTGCATCCCGCTCCTTTAAGACCAACCAGCCCGACATTCCGGGTCTGACTTCTGATTGCTAATAGTACAGCTGGCTGAGTAATTTGTACAGCTGGATACTATGCTTAATCTGCAACAAATTAAAAAAAGGCTGCTGGATTCTTTAGTCAGGGCCTGTACCAGAGGGGAAAGTGTGGAGGGTGTTTGGAGCTCATTTGAGCCAAACTAGGAGTGTTTTTTTGGATTTTGACAATTTTTACAATTTTTTGAAGGATAACCTAATTTGGCTACCAACCTGTTTGGACAGTTTCTTGACCTTAGCTTTTCTCTTGTCCCTTTTTGTACCTCTGCCCAACAATAAAGAAATTGTGTTTAAAGAAAATACTGTCTAATATTGGAGATATTTCGATCCTGCATGTATCAACGTAGCCTACACCCAAGGGGTTGTTATAGTATGAGTGAATCACACAGCGGTTCCTTTTGCCAACAATAAGGATTTTGAATTAGACATTAGAATCATAGTGACATCACCCTTTTATAGTAAAAAGATTTTATACATTTTATATGTTACTGATTAAAAGGTACAGTACTTGTGTTGCTCGTGATTCTTGAGTTGATACCATGTCTGCAGTGTACACCTTATGGATTTTTACTGTGTTTTAATGTGATATATTCAAGTTAATAACGTCGTTGCAGTTTTATTCTGTTTATCTCGGGTTCACAGAAGGTTTATTAGGACATAAAGCAGGCAATGAGATTGGGACAGGAATGTCTGAAGGCTTTCCTTTTACTCTGAATGGCTCTGGTTAGGCACTGACGGACCTGTCTAAACGCTGCAGCTACACAAAACCCTTCATCATCTGTTAATTTGTAACATTTGACAAAAGGGGTGTAGAAAGACCTTTGCAATCCTGTACATACACCTGTAATCAAATAATTAGGAATGCACCACAACAAATCCATTATTTACTCAGGTAAATGCTAATGCAAGTCTGCATGCGGTGCTCCGGAAAGCATGACATTTGACCAAAGCATGGGATATTAGACTCTCAATACTGTTACTTACAGAGGAGTAGATACTAGGATAGGATAGACACTGGGAGAAGACCCGCTAGTCGCATTTAATAAAATAAATAAACTAATAATTAACATCAGAATGTTTGTTTTAGACATTTTTTTTTTGTAATACAATTGTAAGTTAGTGTAAAAGTATTCAGGATATGTCATGGTTTTCACACCTTAAGTTTGTCTGATGATCCTAGTTTGAAGCGTGGCATAATCCCAGTAAACATAACCCTGAATTGCTTTCTGACTGCTTTCAGAAATTACTTGACGGCAAAGTCTCTTGTCTTTCACGAAATCCCTTTGTCAATAGCAACAAATATAACTGAGCAAAAATAGACACCGCGCAGTGCCGGGATCGTTCTCCGCTGTTTGTCACTGAGAAAAAAGCAAGCTCCTTTAAGCACCCTTAAGGACAGACACCGCTCTGCTGGAGGACACAGCTGTCTCCGGAGAAGCCAAGCCGGGGAGCAGCTGAAGATGACAGCACCGGGCCATTGAGTCATCGACAGTCCGGGCGGCTCAGCTCAAGTGACAAACGAGATCCTCAGCAGTCCTCCAGCTCCACGACGCACAGCTATTACCGGCCTTTTTCGGTGAGCCAGGACTTGTTGATTTACAGTAAATTAAGTAAGTCCATTGTTGCTCCAGTCCCTGTAAGTTGCTGTGATGCATATTTTAATTTCAGAGAACATATTACTTATTTTATAGCCTGAGACAATCCTATTATTACCGAAACAGTAATAGCACCACTACAACTATAGGGCCTTGAACCCGGGTTGTTCCTCTTCCAATCAAGCATGTTGGAGCAACCTAACAAGCTGAATCCTGAGCGACATCACCCACTCAAAGGCACGGCTGCTGTATGAACTTGGGCTCCTAAAGAGGGCAACTTCCGATACTACTTTGTATATATTAGTTTAAAATGGGGAGCATGACCCTGTCAGAGCTAGAACAAGCATCTGTACCTGAAGCCATCAACCTCTTGAAGCTTTTTCAGTGATTTCACTTACTTTTGGGTGCAATGGCTAAATAACGGTCACTAGACTTTAGGAAATGCTTTAAATGTGAAGATCCCCTTGAAAGAGGTTATAAAACCCTGTATAAGTGAAAAAGACACTATTCTTCACCCAAAGTCTACTACTTTTTCCAGAGACAAAAATTTTATTCATTTATAGACAGACACAAATGCATAATATAGGCTAATTTACATGCATTACAGGCTTTAGGTATTCATTGGAAAGAACTATTTTGGAGAAATAAACGTCCTGCCAAATTGTGCTGGGGTCTCGTTTTTTGGTAATATTGAATATTATTATTTTTAAACTAAAAGTAGATGCCACTGTTTTACTGGACTAAATACTGCAGGTGACTATTCTTTATTAAGTTTCTGCTACACAAATTGTCTTTATCATCTCGAAGTGGAAGCCTACACATTTTCTTTGCTTTTTTATTGTTATTTTATTGTTAAGTGTCCTGCTTTCTTTACCTTGCATGATCTTGGTCCAAAGGAACTCACACACTGCACAGTAAAGAGCAATATCGTAAATCTTTAGCACAGTTCCATACAACATGAATTGGGTGAAAAAATGTAATATTTAATATTCTTTATTAAAAATTCGCAAGTTAATTTAAAAGTTTTAAATACAAATTGGAATAACTTCACAAATAGACAGAGACTAAATTTGTAGAATTATGCTACAAAAGAGTTTCTCGCTGTGAACACATCAAGTGTTCATTATGGCAATTGTTAATTGGACTAAGTGGCTTTATTAAAAACGCACAGTCGACACAGTTCGGCAAAAAATAAGTCACACGGTATCTTTTAAAAGTTGGGGTAAATTGGTGATTAGGAAACAGTTGTCTTATTCCGTCGAAAAACTCAATGTTTTTGTTGTTAACCGTGTACGTGAACATCAGTTAAATTTGACGAGATTAAATTCTATCCTGATGCTAATTCGTTAACTCATTCGGAAAAGATGGGAGAGGAAAGATTTGAAGAGAGAGGGGTGGGAGGCGGAGGAAACACAATTTAATAGTGACATAAAAAAACAATTTAAATGAGAATGGAATAATAATTAGTTTATATTTATTTGATTTTTTTTAGGCATTACGAGTGATCGATACGTGTATTCAATCATTAAAGCTGAAAAAGTAAAAATGATCACCTGTCACCTGTAGCAATGCCTAATATCACTTACGTTATTGAAATAAATTGGAATATAACCTTAAAATAATTTCACTAAACTCTGGAGTTGATAATATTCGCAAGTTAAATTTTGATTTAACCCCCCGTTCATTATTTTAACCTAATCAAACACACTTCTGAGAAGCGTCTCAGCAGCGTGTTTCCACAGCGTTAATAAAACAATTTTAAGTTTGTTTCCCAAAGCTCAATCTGACACTGTAATCACATTGTTTTCAGATAATGCATATTCTGGAATTTGGTGTCAAATGTAATAAGACAACCTTACCTTTGTACAGTGCAGAATCAAGTTTTCCCATTTTTAAAGCATGTTGACGCTTTCACCAGCCGAGCCTCGGCAGTAGTTCGACCTTGTATTCCATGTATAAATAGTGTTTATTGGTTAAGAAAATACTTCCTCTATTACCAGTTGTGTGCAGCTTTCAGGGATTTAAGTCTTTGGAAGGAACTCCTTCAGGCTCCTTTTTGGCGACAGCAGTCGTGTATCCCCTATATTCCAAACTGGGAGGTTGTATAGACGACCGAAAACAACTGTATGAAGCAGATAAAATGGAATGCAGCCCGAAAACGGTGATAACCATTGCTTGATTTGCCATTTATACCATTGGGGTGCATCGTCGACTTGTATCTAAAAAAAAACCGTGGTTTTCGGCTTTTCCCATTTAAAAAATACACTGTCAGAGATTTTATGATTATACAAGTGGGAGTTAACCAATATATTTTCTATTTTAATTGTCTCGGCAATTGACAGAAACAAAAGAATGAATACACAGCGTCACGACGAAGCCACCGCCGCAGCTGCAAAAGGAAGGACTGAATGGGTAAGTCTCAGCTCTCAGTCGGTGCATTCATGCCTGCCATCCGGCTTGAATGCGTTCTCCGTCCATTGCTGTAACAGTGACACCAAATCACCATTAAATTTGTATGTCGATTCGAATATTTCGTGTAATTCAGAATTTCCCAACATTTTTGTCTTTTAATTTTTAGAAAAGTGACCCTCAACCACAAGTGAAATAATACAAAAGACCACAAACGGCTTTGCTTACCAAATTACATCGACAGAATTGTTTCATTTTGGTTCAGTTTTCCTCAGATGTAATTCTATAGAATAATATCTTAAGGAAAATTAAATATATATCTCTTTAATCCTTTGTCATCTATGTCAAACTAATAGGTTCCGAGGTATAGCAGTCGAAGCTTCACATTTTCGAACGAGTCCAAAGACGAGCCAGTAGGGCTCCAGCTACTACAAGAGATCCAACCTTTTTTATTTTTTTTAAAAGCGACGTGACACGAGAAAGGATTGCACTTCGCCCACGATCCGTTGTGTTCTCTAATCTTACACAGTTTTGCTCAGGTTAAGATGCACTGGATGGATAGTTGGGTAGCGGTCTAGGCTAAACTGCAAGCAACTGAACGAATTCTCCGTCATGTCTGCCTGTGTTTACGTTGATCTGTGTGTATTCGATCATTTGGAATGTTCTTTCACTTGCTCGTTTTCATTGACATTATTACGTTATTATATAACATCCACTGGACTGACTTTTTCGCAAATCATTTGTTTTATGCTTGAATGGATTGAATTCTCTCCTGAGGCGAATATTTCAGAGGGAGGGTATTTAAGGGGGATGGTATTTCACTGGATAGACGGAAGGACAATACATCGATTTATGCCTTGCATATGAATACAAATACTTTTGTGTTTACTTTTGGAGAGTTTACCAGTTTTCCTGCTTCTTGTTAGAACTACCGTAAAACATGAACTAACTAATAATCATTATTATACCAAAAGGGAAAAATAAATTCAAAAATAATAAACGCAAACCAAGAACACAAAAAACGTCTGTAAGGATTAGAGTAATTTGTTGCATAATTAAAATATTATAAACATTCCAATAATACATTTTTGTGATTAAATGTACAATTTGAAATATTTACAGTATTACCACTATCTGCTGTTCAAATAATAAACCTCTCTGGAGAGGAAATGGCCACAATAATGAATTCAGTCTTTCTTCGGTTTTTTCTACGTTATATCTAGAATACGATCATAAAAGGATTTTCTTACTGACCATTGCATTTTCTTTTAAGGACGTAATCGAGCACTCCAATGACTATCTTACTCAAATAATCTTGATAGTGTATCCGACTATATTTACTTATTTTGCTTTACACATTCCTTTCTGTTTATTCCTTAATTGATCGCTCAGTCACGGAGAACATTTTCATATTTCACATTTCACAGCTTTAACTTTCTCTCTGAGATGCACAAGTCTCATCCAGATCACAAGAAGCCCAGAGACTGTGGGCTCAGCGACCTAAAACCCATTAAACATGTTTTTTAACTCAAAAAGTTAAAATGTTTCTTGCTGTCAAGTTTGACCAAGGCAAGAGGCCTTTACTGGATCTTTTAAAGCAAGGCTATTCAAACCACCTAGTTTTTGTTTTTTATTTGAGCCCTAAGACTGAAGTAAGTAATATGCTTGAGTCTGAACTTCAGAAAATGTAATGGCGTTTTAAGATGTCCTTAACTTGGACAAACAAATTTTAGCCAGAACCATTAATTGAATTGAATAACTTTTTTATTTCTTTATTGCAGTCATAACTTAACTGGACATGTGTTACGATAACAACTTTGTAGATACGTACACAGTGTCAATCACTGGTTACTGAGCTGACAGACCCGTATTAATTTAAAGCTACATGAAGAATTTGGTAAAGTAACTCACAATAACTGCTTATACTAACCTAGATTTTCCATTTAGAACTACCAAACACTTTAGAAGTATCCAATTGAATTTGATCATTAAAAGGTGTACAACCCAACAAAATCCCCAATTTTTTCCCCGTTACAGAAAAATGCACAATGATATGTATGATTTATGAGATTTACTCTCTCTTTCAGTTACTTTGAAATGAGATAGGAAGACACATTGTGACAATACATGTATGTTAGATATCTTATATAGAGGAAATTGAATTATTTACTAAATATTCAAGGTTACTATTTTTGGATAAGGAAACAAGTCTTGGCATGAGAGTCAGGATTAAAGTGTTGGGGGAGGACGGGGGAGGTTTGAAAAAGATTATTGTTGGCAGGAAATGGTGCTATCTACATAACATGATAATTAGTCAAGTTTCCAGACCGAGCAACAACATTAATTGCTCAATAAAATGAAATGTAAATATCTAATGTCAAATGGAATAACCCAAACTTCTGGGGTAATGGGAAGATGGATCAAATGACCTGTGGAACAACCCAATGGTAAAACACAGCCAGGACATTCCATTAAACTAAACTTTAAACTAAACAAAGCACTGGTCTGTAAGGAGTAGATTGGAATGAATCGGGCATTACTATATGTGAGTCTATATGTATGTGTGTTTTAATTCCTCCAATAAAAATATTTGAAAAACAAACCAAAAATGTAATGTATAAATTCATGATCTAAAATACATTATTTTCATTTTAAAGATATTGACCAAACCAGCAAATTGTTTTGATATTAATCTGATTTAATGCTTGAAATAATGCGGAAAAGAACATTCAGAATATCCTTGTCCTGTTCAACAAGTCTGGTGTCAATGTGTCTAGACTCACAATCCGGTACATACAGACTTATTTTTTTTTGACGGAAAGACCAGTGTGGGGGATACGTGAATGCACTTTCTGGCACCTGGGCTTTAAACTAACAAATAACAAAAGACAGAGGCCTTTTCTTATTTTCTTATTGCAATGTATTTGTTTTTCAACCCTGGAGCACTTTCGGTCTATGCAGGACAACTTCGATCCGTTTTGACAACAGAGAAACCATAATCTTCTTCCAGGCAAAGTTTCAACTTCTTGTTAATTTATAGGAAATTAAAAGCCTCTTTGTAAAGACAGGTTTCAATCTTAAAATCCTGAGATAAATCTAGAGCCAGAACAGACGAAATGTGTTTATATATTGTTGTGTAAAACAGACTGTCACGTTTTGCAAGAAAATACGCCGTGAATGACATAAGGTAACACATTTGTTTCTTTTATATATGCTTAAAGAGTAGGTGCTTTGGCAGACAGCACAGAAATAAAAAGTCAGAGGGTTTGTGGACCACCTGCACAATCTCAGTGTGGACGCTCAGCCACTCTCCTGGCCTTATTCAGAAGGTACCGTGCTTTCCCTTCTTCAAAGCGTTTTTGCTCCTCCTCGCTTTCAAGCTGTCAAAAGAAAAAGAAAAATAACATTTAAGTTTACCTGAGGTATAGAGCTATTGTGAAAGTACAGACAGGAGTTCTCGGTACTGAGTCAGTCAGCTCCACACAGAGAAGTTTAGGTATTACGACCAATAGCGTTCGTTTCTTCCATTTATGCAAAGCAACAAAGAGTCCAAGTAAAATCGGAGTAATTTGCTAACAACTGAGACTGAACCACTTCCTGTGGAAGCTCCTTTCATACTTCAAATATTTCCTGCTAGACGGTTGGCCATGCTGTCAACCAACTCTACACAATGTGGAGAAAGGAGTCAATAACATTTTAATAAACAAGCACAGCTGGACACGGCTGTTTCTGCCGGAGTTTCATTGTGGGAGAGACTGCAGTCAGTAAGTCATGTGACAGCCCTGGAGAAGCCTGGATGTCGTAGTAGCACTGATGTCAGCAATTACTTCCTTAGGGCTAGTCTGCACCAGAATCAGTTGTTGCTTTGATTGGCTGTTTCTTGAGTTTGGCTTGATTCTGCACTGCATTATTTAAGTAGCTACAAGGACGTTGTGCTCTTATGCCCTGTCCTGCTTAAGGAAAGTGTATTTTAGTATCTAATACAGATACATCTGGTGTTATACATTTTATGTCCTTAAGATAATCATCAGTCACCACAGTAAGTTCTCTAGTGAAGAACAAGCCATGTTTTTACCAGGCATCAGGTAGAAAAAAAAAAGCAATCAAAAAACACATCACACTGGATGTTGGATTTTGGACCCTACTGACAGCCTTTCTACATGAAAAAAAAAGAAAAGAATTTCTATTTAAATTTAAAAAAAACCTACAAAAGGTACAACAAAAAGATCCAATAAGAGTCAGCCATCTAGGAAGAAGTATACACAAAACCCTGATTTAATAGATAAATTATAATAATTTTAATTGCAATTGGCAAAAAGATGTGTATAGGCCATACGGTGCAGGCCTGCTTTTCACATCAAATTATTTTTTGCCGACTGCCAACATGAACAGAAGCTAGTACCCCAGTTCTGTCCAACACAATTACTATTCCCACTGCTATTCCACATCATAATTATTTACAATCACCGGCTCTATACCATAGCTTTTTATTGAACAAAACTATATGGCACCCTGCTATCAGAAACCCCTGGTTATTATTTTTTGCTGATGTGGTCACACTAGTTCTCTGAATAAAAAAAAAACGCCTTTAAAATACAATTATTGTATTATTAAAAAATAATTATATATCATATATAACATTGTAGTAAAATAATAAATAGATTATGATGAAGTCCTCTGCCCCAGTGTTATTCAGGGTATCACTGCTGCTGCTGTATAAGCAGCGTTGCTCTCAAGCGCTCTTTCAATGACCGCTCCTGTGTTTATAAAAAGGATAGGGTGGAGTTCCATTTCCACTATATTTCCACACCGAGAACGACCAGCTCTCACCGTGGCCACAGAGAAGTTTTGCCATTATAATGACTATAATACTGCATTAAACCGGTGACCAGGGACGGCATTCATAGTACTTAATGAATAATCAAATTCCATATAGTACACAGGCTATGAGCTATTATAAGTCTTGCACAGTATACATGTACAAAATAAGCGAATATGTAGCTTTGTTCAAAGAAGAGAGCAGCGACAGTCCTCACTTACAGACCATGATGTCATGTGACCTTAAAGGAACTTTTTCCTTGATTGCTGGCCTTCCTATGACTTTAATAAGCACAATGGCACCGGGATCGAACAAACATACTGAATTCAATTGTTCAATGAATGAGTACAAGTGCCTGAAAGCCCCATTTTATTATCACATTATACTAATGATAACAGGGAGGCTTTGCAGTGCAAATGTCCACGAAAATCAACTTAATATTAAATATTTAATTTTTTTAAATTAATATTTAATATTTTTACTCTGGGCTGGCCTGTCTCATCATACACATTACATAAAATTATTTATCTGCTCTGCCATTTTTTCAAGCACGTTATCACTTCAGAACTGTGCAGTTTTTTGAGACATAGAAGTTTCTCGGTCAGCAAATGGTGACTGTCAGCAGTACAGACTGAAGTGCTCACTGCTTTAAGAGCTGAAATTGAGGAATCGAACCCATTTAGATAGGAAACTACGATCTGCATTGGTACAGCAGATGTATCGTGGGAAAACGTCCAGTGCTGTAGGGGAAGGAACGCCTCAGTTTTCTGAACCACAGCCTTTCAGACCCGTCCAACATGCCCCTAGTACGGCCAACACTGTGGCTGCATTCAGGCTTAAAGACAATGTTTTACTGTGACCTTCTCTATGGTGCTCGCCACTAAGCAATGCATGTTCCCACTGTAGGTAACTGCACCTCTCTTAATAATGATTTAGGAATGTACTTAACATCTACGAAGAAACTGCAATATAGGAAGTAGATCAAACTTCAATAAGTATTCAACGGAAGGATGATTTTTCCCATATTCTGCAAGATTTCCTATTTATATATGTAAAAAGGCATTTGAATGTTTCCCTTCAACAAACTATAGAATACTTTATCTTACAAATAGACAGATTGCTGGTCAGATGATAGAGTTGCTATCTGGACTGACTATTTACAGTACCGTGAAAAAGTATTGGCCCCCTGTCTGACTGTCTGATCTTCCAAAACTGAAAACTGGATAAAAAGGGACCCTGAGTGAACAAATAAATTGAACAAATAATTTCAAAAGACAGTTGTACTACACCCAAAGCCCTATGTAAAAAAAAAAAAAAAAAACATCATGCCAGATCATGCCACAACATCTCAATGATGTTGAAAAAGGTTTCACTCTTGACTCAACTGTTCATAGAACATTGTTTCAGACTCTTGAGGATCATCCATGTACTTTTTGGCAAACTTGAGACGAGGACTCATGTTCTTCTTAGTGAGCAGAGAATTCATGTTCTTCTTAGTGAACAGAGGATTCAAGTTCTTCTTAGTGAGCAGAGGATTCATGTTCTTCTTAGTGAGCAGAGGATTCATGTTTTTCTTATTGAGCAGAGGAGTCATGTTCTTCTTAGTGAACAGAGGATTCATGTTTTTCTTATTGAGCAGAGGAGTCATGTTCTTCTTAGTGAGCAGAGGATTCATGTTCTTAGTGAATAGAGGATTCATGTTCTTCTTAGTGAGCAGAGGAGTCATGTTCTTCTTAGTGAGCAGAGGATTCACGTTCTTCTTAGTGAGCAGAGGATTCATGTTTTTCTTATTAGTGAACAGAGGATTCATGTTTTTCTTATTGAGCAGAGGATTCATGTTCTTCTTATTGAGCAGAGGATTCATGTTCTTCTTAGTGAGCAGAGGATTCATGTTCTTCTTAGTGAGCAGAGGACTCATGTTTTTCTTATTGAGCAGAGGATTCATGTTCTTCTTAGTGAACAGAGGATTCATATTATTAAGCAGTAAGTAAGCAGTGGTTTCCACTTGGCTACCCTGCCATGAATCACATTTTTGCCCAGTGTCTTTTTGATGGTGGAGTCATGACTGAGTTAAGCCAAGGCGAAAGAGGCCTGGAGGCGTTGTTCTAGGGTTCTTTGCGACTTTCTGGATAATTTATTGCTTTGCTCTTGGAGATATTTTGGTAGGACAGCTGCTCCTGGAAAGATTCACTGCTCTCCCAAACTTTCTCCATTAGGCAATATGACTGGTTCAGTTGTGTCCCAGACCTTAAAATGGCTTTGTAACCCTTTCCAGACTAACAGTGTTTTTCATACAACCTTTTCTCACCTGAAGATTGTATGTTTGATTACCTTGCTCACTAAACAAATGAAAGCGCTGGCAAACACTGGTGATTTTATTCTCTCAGACTTCCACTTTACACTACTATAACCCACAAAAAGATCAGACCAAATTCAATGTGAAAAATATGCAAAAATGCAGAAAATCAGACAGGGGGCAGATACTTTTTCACAGCACTGTATACAGATGTGTATGAGTCAGATTTAGTTTTTCAGGAGCTGGAAGGACGAGGATAAATTATAATGAGTGGCCAGGAAAACGAGGCTGACATGTTCACTACCAGAATTAAAGATGGAAGGGTAGCCCCAAAGGGTCTTTGTGGATAGACGACTGCAGGGGCTAAAATTACTACACAACGATATCCAAAAATCACCCCAAAAACAAAGAACTTCCTGTATTGCAGTGATTTATGGGTGAGTGCTGTTTGGAGCTCTGCTGTGTATTTGGACAGCTGATACATGATGTCATGCTCTCACCGGAGTTGATACCTAAACAATGACATAAGTGACACTGGTCTGTGGCTATGGTCACCGGATCACCCAGGAGAAAAGAACAGTATGATGTCTATATACTGTTGCGCATCAATACACAAATCGCATTCTGCTGAGCCTTTAACGGCATGGATTCTGCTGATATACCAGTGGTATGTAATGGAGTTCAGGATAAATGTATCTTTCCAAAGAAATGGATTCTGGGAAGCTGAATTCCTGGAATCTTATGGAATCCACTGTTTAGTTTAAAGAAACACGTAGGACTCAGGGCACCACTAAAATGTGGTCGGCCACAAAAGTGTAGAGTTTACAGTGTCCATCCCACAGCCACAGAGGCTGAAAGTCTTCAAAAGTATTTATGATTCCTTTTCTCACTTCACACCAGAAGGTGTCAAAAGTGTGGGCATCGGGGTAACAGTGCTAATTACGAGCTCTGAATGAGGAACAGTGAGGATTATTAATAACGTATTCTTCTTATGAACGGACAGAGATCCCTTATAGGCCCTGCATTTTTTGGCCCAGCTGGAGTTAGACTGTCCTCATTGTGAGTTATATTGTCATTTTGAAGAGCCAGAGCTCTGAGAGCAGGTAGAATAACCAGAATGATAGGAACGTAGTATGGTGAGCCAGGCCCAGTGTTAACATACTGCCAGGGAAATGCAAGAAGGATTCAGACCCATTGTGAGAACAATTGTGAGCAAAACATTTCCTGGAAACTAAATCATTAAATATCTAGTTACATTTAGTATATACTTCAGCTCGCCTATGTGAGTATTTTTTATGGATCTTTTGCTGCACCTAAACATTGTTTTAGGATAGAAGCTGACAATGATAAACCAACAGTGAAAAAAACAATAATTCTAACAATAACCACTACCAAAATGAAAATGCATTAATTATTTCTGAATCTATGCTCCTTTCAAACTGATTTATGTATGTGAAGTCCAGAAACTATAGATCCTGTTTTTCAAAAATGCACAACAAATCTTAACCCCCTGGTGACCATATTCCAAGAATGAGGAATTTAAAAATAGACTCACATTTCATAGTCTTTGGGTTTCTATAGCAACCCAATGCTACTTAATCTTTACTGTGCTGAGTTTCAAAGTCCTGAATAGGTAAATCTTTAGCTGAAACCATAGTTTTCTCTGCTTTAAATGCATTTCTTCTAATTTCCTCAGCAAGGTATCTGAAGTGAAATTACAAAGGTATTCCCAATAGAAGGATACCATTATCCAAGAAGTGGTATTATCCATAACCATTTGGGTCATTTTCCTTGATATTCTCTACATTTGACATCGCATTCAAGGACAGCTAAGACTCAGAGAATCCCCCCCGCCCTGCCCCGCTGACACAGCGTACACCAGTCACCACCAGCCATCCCCAACCCCTCCCCACCTCTCCTTGCCACTGGGCTAAAATGGGACTCTAAAAATAGACATGAAAGAGCGATGTTTCTCCGGAAGGAATATCACCTCTAGTTAAAAATAGAAGGTGCAATCATGTGGATATGCTATTTATAAACCTCAACATGGGATTTCCTAGGCAAAATATGAGATTCCGTTTTATCATTCAGATTATGTTTCTGGTCCCAGTTGGTAGAAGCCACAGTGCCTTAGTTGTTTAATTCAGTGTGACACTTTGCTGTCGCGATGCTAAGATCTGTGTTGCTGCAACACGTGAGCCTGTGTGCATTACTGTCACGCGTGACCTGCCGTGTAATAAGAATTGTATTGGTTGCAATGTATGCGCGCAACATTTTTTTGTTGTAAAGAATTAGTACGACACAGCCATGGTGTTACTGCCACTTGTGTGACAGTGATGCCACTGTACCAGTACTGTGCTACGTCATGTGTGTACTTGAGGCTCTGTGCTGGCCCCATAGATACAGCAGGCAAGTGATAAAGACATATAAACCTGTGCGTCGTTTGGACCGCTTGCCTGTACCATCTCCTGATGCATTTTACAACACCGAGTGCTAAATTTGCTAGAAAGGTTTTTTTCGCCTTTTCTCCAATGTGATGCTTACCACTGATACTCAGCCCCTCACTAGAAGGCTTCATCCACAGATCCCAAGTAATGTAGTAATTTCATAAATAGCTAGCCTTTAGCTTGTGTCTCCTCATGGACAGTCTGTTTGAAACACAACATCAAAGCACTGGAGGAAGGCACTTTGATGAATAATGAAAACCGATGGGTATTTGTCTCACATGCCATGTCATTGGAATGAAGTTCACCACTATTAACCAGTCCTATCTAAAACCAGGATCTTAAGATAAGGTCAAAGAAAAACTAAACAAAAAAAAAACCTGTTAATTTCTACAGAGAATAAAGCTCTAAATCAAAAATATTTATTTTATTTTATATGCAGTACTTTTTCTTACCGCACATTTCATTTAAAAAAATGATACATTATCTTCTCAATAACTTATTTATCAACATCGGGATATACATTTCCATAAGTTATCAATCATAACCATAAAATAGCAATAGTTAATGAGAGTTAACTATGAGGAGGTGTGATGCGGTTACGAGAGGTTTAACTGTGCGAAAAGAAAATGCACATTCATATCTTAGCTCTCTAATAGCTTTTGTAACTGAGGTTTAGTGTTGATTGTATCGAGGACAGCTGTGTTGGGGGTTAGCCGTTAAGAGAGATCTGCATTAATCAGTATAGAAGGGTCACGGTTCACCTTCACCCTCTTCTGTTACTCCACAACGTTTTTCAATCACCTAATTAATCAATTAACATTCCACTAACCCATGTGTACTGTTTCGTTCATTCTTTGTTTTCATTCGCCCTGCACCTCCCAACTTGGTTTTTGTTTTCTGTATAACCCTGGCACTAAGGTTTTGTAGTTGGGAGTCATTGTTCTCGTTTTCATGTTCCTTGGTCCATGTGTGGTTAAAGATCATATTTAGTTTGGACTTCGATTAAGTATCCTTGCTGTGCCTCGAAAGCCGTGTCTGGCCGGGACTCCGCGTGGGAGCTGCGCTAGGGTTTATCCCTGCTCTGGTGCCCTGCACCACGTGACAAGAAGGAGTTATCGGAAAGGGATAGAGAGGTGTATTTGAGATTATAGAGGTTTAACAATGATGATGTGAAAAGCTGGGATATGAATGGAAGAAAATAGACGCTTTAGTAAAGTATTCCTAGCAATGGACTCTAACAGTTTTCATATCTGTATCAAAGCGCTTTATTGGTCTGTTATTCATCACAGTAAATAATCTCTGTCATTTTAGACATTTCCATGGAGGGACCTGTGGCCTACATACTTCGATGTTCGTGATCACTCTGTCTTGTTCTCATAACAAAGGAAGACGTTATGCATAGATTTATGGAGAAGGATCCTGGCTGCAGTATTTTGGATACACTGTAGCCTTATGGCTGAGTGTTTTGGCTGGAGCTCTTACAAACAGTGCATTGCAGGGGCCATGTTTGGAAGAAACAAAGACGGGGACTAGATTCTCCCATCAGATCAACCGGGGATAGCAGGAACTTGAGTATGTTTCTGAGATGGTGAAATACAAATATTTTTATAAGGCTGTCAAAATTTCTGGTTAGCGAAACCAGTTGTGAGAGAAATGGCTATACCAGTTGTGGCCATCATCAGTATGGGGAGATTTAAACTGATGGGGGCTTTGCTCAGGCTTTGTTTTTGTCTTTAGAAAGTTGTGCTTTGCGTGGGTAAACACCAGAAAGACAGCTGGTCATCGATGAAAAGACACTATGTGAGTGCAAGTGGAAGAAAAAAAAGAGAGTAAAAAGACCAGAACCAGATCCTTGCAGAACACCACAAGTTGCACACAGCTGGACTGGAATCTCGGGCTTTCTCCTAACATCTCCGATTAACATATTGGCAACTATCAATTAGATAAGAATCCAAATTTTAAAAGGAAGATGCAATAGCAAGATGTCGTGGCCAACAAAGTCAGGGGTGGCAATTGGTTATAGAAGAATTAGGAAGGAAAGAGTGGTTCAGTCAGTTAAAGGCGGACAGTCTGGGGATTTGGATTCACAAGTCTGGATCTGGGCCATAGAAGAAACATGTTCCCATGCTGTACTGCTTTCAGTATGTTTAACATAGTGACACAAGAAAAGATTTTCGTCATGTCAGGTGCGAGTTCATGCACCTCTACCCAAAATACCTTCTACCTACTTTTTAAATGTAATGCAATCTCATTGATGGTCAAATGTAAGGCGTTAAGCAAATGCAGAGAGGTCATAGACTCTAATTAGAGTGATTATCCCAGGGTTAGACAATGTGTGCAGCTGCCTAAGGCGTCTGACAGGTATGACATGAGAGCGCACCATTATATGATAAAAACAACAGCACTTTATATATATATATATATATATATAATTAATGTATTATATATGATCCCATATCTCATATATATATATATATATATATATATAGTTTTCTGGTAAGCTGCTGATGCTGATGCAGAGTTATATATTGTGCTTGTATTAGTAACTATCTCTGGCTAATGGTAACATGTTTCAAAGCATATTTCGGTCTTCAAGCAAACGCATTGACCTGTTAAGTCCCAAATTAACTCAGGCAGCACATCAGCTATTTGATGTCTGAAGACTTTGATCTCATCACCTTGGACTGTTCCACAATTAATGTATTTTTATTTTTCCACTTCAAAGAGTTTGGTATTCCTGAATGCCTTGCTCAAAAATAGCTTGGAGAGAGCACCAGTAAGAGGTGTACTCCTTTTCATTCATTCTTTGGTCTATACACGGTTTATCTACACAAATATAGGCAACTAAACAAAACATTGTAGCAAGTTGTTTCCAGCAACATTATTTATGTGCAACGGTTTGCTTTTGGCAGTGTACATCAGATAACTAAACAATAAGTGAAAATCAATGAGATCAGTTTGAGCATAGATACCCATGCAAAATATGCACACCATATAAAGCACACCATTCCTAGGTGAAGTTCCTAGAGCTGGAAGAGCAATGTTTGTGCAGACATATGGATCTAGGCTGAGATGAATGTACAATCCCTCTTACCTTCAGCGGTGGCACTGGGAGCGGCTTGCCCACCTTGTCCAGGGAGATGTAGGTGAAGAAAGCAGTGACAGCACGGTACTTGTCCTCTGCCGTGTCTACCAGTGGATCAGCGTCCACAAAGACCTCAATCTCCATGGATTTGTTGCTGGTGAAGGTCATTCGGCCAGAGATAGTCACCACACAGCCTGAGGAAGACAAATGATGGAGGACATTAGACTATTTAATTCCGTTGGTCAGACGGAAGGTCCTAGGACTTTACTATAAGAAAATCTGACCCTCGGGCCATTTACTGGACTCAGCATAATGATCGACTCAGTTTAAAGCTGGGCCTGCATGGTAGGGCCAGGATCATAAACAATTGGAAGTAGAATAGCCCACATCTGTATTTCTGGGGCACATCAATCCCTCAAATGACGGTTTTCGGAAAAACAGAGCTAGGCGTGGAGTGATCTGTGTTCAGTTTATGCAATTATGGACTGAGCTCTTTACCGAGGTACACCGAGGTGAAAGTAGAAGTCAAAGTCACTAAAAGGTCCAGACCTCTTAATGTGGTCAGTGTGCCACAGAGCTCCACTCAGGTCAGCATCATCAAGTGTGGTTGCCACAATATTATCAAATCACCCTTTCTGAGAACAAAAGGATTCACAATGCCGTTCAGTTCTATTCAATCCCTCTACTTTTAAATTTAATGTAACCTCAATGACGCTCAAATATGCAAATGCAGAAAGGTCATGGACTCTAATAACAGTGAGTGATTATCCCAGGGTTCCAGGGTCAGACAATGTGTGCGGCTGCCTAAGGGGTCTGACAGGGAAAAGGAGAAAATGAGAGTGCGTTATATACAGTAATAATAGCTTTATATATAAATAAAGGTACTCTGCTTCTGCTTCTTCAAGGTCACATATTGTGTATTATAATGGTAACATGTTTCAAACCATGATCCGGTCTACACGCTAACACAAAACACTTGGCAAGACACAAATTCACTCAAGAGCATCAGCTGTTTCATCTCTGAAGACTTTGATCTCATCACCTTGGACTGTTCCACAATTAATATCTTTTATATTTCCATTTCAAAGAGTTTGGTATTCCTGAATGCCTTGCTCAAAAATAGCATGGATAGAGCTCCAGTAAGAGTTGTCTTCTTTTTCATTCATTCTCTGGTCTGTGCAGACTGAGGCTAGGACCAAATAGAAACTTTGACAACCCTCTAATCGCATTTAACAACATTGTATTTAATTAGCGGGTTGCAAAGTTTTGGTCGCAGTTAGTCACATCTGAAGACTGAGGAGAACGGAAGTTCGGCTAAACAGCTAAACTTGCTAAAAGCTAAACATTGTAGCAAGTTATGATTCCAGGAACATTATTTATGCAGAGCGTTTCTCGAAAGTTAACTAGCTATCATCCTATGATTTAGTTTAGTTGCCCACGATTTGTCAGTGTTTAGCTGGTATACATGTTTTAACTAGTGCGCGTGTCGGGGAATGTGTTACTTGTGTCTTTTATTACTGCTGTGCCAATTTTATCAGTAACGTTGCCCCTCAGCGTCGACTGCCATCCCAAACCCAGCATCTTGCCCACTGCATCACAAAAGGTCTAAATGGGAATTAAACGAAGGTTAATTAATCCCTTCCCCAATCCTCTGGTCATAACGCGTGTTAGCATCTTTGTCTTCTTCAATGACAGTTTAAACTATTTACTAACATTGACAAATTTGATATCAGAAATCATTTGAACGTTAATTCCTTTTGTTATTTCTTTCTTTCCACATTAATCTTAAGCTAAGCCGTGAGTTCTGAACATGCCTAAAAGAATAAAAGATTCAGTGGATAAACACAGAGGGAAGAACAAGGGGAGAAAGTGAGAGTGAAAAGGAAACCACTGTTAATAATTAATGTTGTTTTTAATATAAAAGTAGAAGCATAATAAAAAAAGTAGAACCCTGTGAAAATTCTTAAAATACAAAAGTTATAGGATAATAAGTAAGTTTTGACATAGTCATTCACATGGAAGGTGTCATAAAGTTATTGACACCCTTATGAAAGAGAGGAGAAGCTGAAAAATGAGCGGATAGCAGAGAAGAATGGCTCAGACGAAAGGGGTTTTCATACACTAGAGAGCCAAACAGCGGTGAGGAAGATCAGAGTGGAGTGAGGAGGGTGTGCTTTGTAAGGAAGGCCTGAGGAATACACAAAGGGGAGGGGCTAGATAAAAGACAATATGGAAGGGGGGAGCGAGACGAGGCGCTGTGGTTCAAGTTAAGGTGACCCATGATAAGGAGTGGCAGAACGCCTGAGATATAGAAGAGAACACAAAGAGGAGGAGTAACTGAGCTCTTGACTGGTCCAGGTTAGCATACTGTGGGCTTCACCAGTTCCAGGAGGACGTTTGCGGTCAGTCATTGTGACCCAGAGCAGATCCAGCTTCCACAGGTTCCACATTCCCCCTCCGGGTGGTTCCTGTCACTGACAATAGGTTGGGTCAGACACTGATGACTTTGCCCTAGCCCCAAGGCCGCTGGAACGAGACAGCCAACGCTTTCCTTCCCCAAGCAGTGGTTTAGTGGATTCTATTCTTAAGCACTCATCATTCGTTTCAAATACTAATGATGACTTGGAAGTTGGATAAGGAAATAATTGTAAAAAAATTCAAGCTCAATGCTTTTTTCCAAGAAGCTCACAAAAAGAACAGTGCTGCGGGATATTAATACTGTGGCATTTTCAGAGAGGCAGTACTTAAATTTTTACACAGCCATTTGCAGTCTTTTCAGTCTGCCATTTCTGTCCACTTCCTTGAGGGTGTGACGAACCGCTGGAACATTGTGAGCGGAGGTGTTTTTTATCGCCCTGTGAGAATGAGTTCCCTTGCTTTTTCATCAGCCCCACATACCCCAGAGAGCATAGCAAATTAATGCAGTCTGTGCTTTTGGGCGCTTTGAACTTTTAGAATGATGTGAATACTATGTACTATTTAATGCTAATAATTGTCTGGGGAAGTAGGGTGAATACGGACCAGATATTATTGTCTACCCTGTGCACCCCTGGGCAAATGGTTCAGCCTAGAGAGAGGATTGGAGGAGGCGTATTTAGCTGGCCCATTTGGTTGAGATAGGCTAAGAGGTAACAGCTTGCGGAGAAAATGTGATAAATGCAAGGACGTGGATTTCAATATAGATGTTTGGCAACACCTGCTGTTTCCACGCCGACCATCGACACAGAGTCACACACCCTGATTCATGTCCCAATTTAGTGGTGACTCCCCCAGGCAGATAATCACTCACTAAATTTTCTCATTGCTATTCGGTGAGGTGATCGTTTGGCTTTGCCCTCCCCTGAGCCGTACCTTTCTTGATTTTGCGGTGGAAGTTGATGGCGTCCACCGAGGCTGTGACGATGTTGGTCTTGCAGTGTCTGGCGGCCACTATCCCAGCCACTTCATCCATCAGCTTCATTGTCACACCTGAGGGTAGAAGAAACATGCTGTGATAAACTCCAGCTGTTTAAGAAATTTGTAGATGCTTTAAATTTGTCTGAGGTTAAATGTCGCTCTCTTCGTATGGTCCCACAGTATTGTAGAGAAAGAAGTAATCAAAATGAAGGCTAAAGAGCAATCTGAGCAAGACAGGGATGCGATCACAGAGAAGCAGAAATCTGGGGAAGGCTACCAGACCATTTCAAAGGGATTGGAAATCCCTCGGAGCTCAGTGCAAGCCATGGTGCAGACTACCGCACTGCCTAGATCCTCTGCCGGACAAGGGAAGCTGCTGCGAGTCCAGCTGTGACTCTTTTCCACGGATCAGCAATCTCCAAGGCATTCCACAACATGGGCCTTTATGGAAAGGAAGAAGCCCAGGCTGAAAAAAAACCACTAAGTCCACGCCCGCGAAGAGGTTGCAAAACTTCACCTAGAAGATAATGCAGTTATGGGGCAGTGTTTCTTGTGGTCTGATAAGACTAAAGTAGGACTTTTTTGTCTGAACATGAAGTGGTATGTGTGGTACAAATCAACCACTGCACGCCAAGCAGTAAACACCTGTGCCCATATCCAAAAAAAAACTCAAACTGCAGAGGCAGTTTTTTTCCAAATCGGAGTGGCTTAAGATGAAGAAATTGATGTATTTGAGTGGGCCAGTCCTGACATTAATCCCTCAGAAGATCTGTGGCAAAACTTCTGTCCATCGCGGGTTCCCCAACTAACATTACACAGCTTGACCAATTGTGCAAGGAGGAATGGGAAAATGTTGCTACATCACATGGTGCGAAGTTAATGGAGACTTATCTGAAATGACCTCTGGTTGTAACAGCTACTAGGGCTAGTACAACCAAGTATTGACCCAGCTGGATGAATACAAAAAAATGAAGACATTTCAGTTGTTTTTCTTTTTTGGGGGACTCCTGATGAATGTGTGGACAAAAAAAATTCCCAATCTAATCAAAATCCCAGGCTGTGAGATGGAGTAAAAGAGATGGGCCCGAATACTTTCTCCAGGCACTGTATATTAATACATGTGGCACGCTGAGGCCGAGCAGAGGCACGCTTGCCAGCACCTACAGGGAATAAGCCGTAATCAAGACATTTAACACCTGCCCGTTCCCTCAGTAGGTGCCTGAAGCGTGGGTGAGCGCTGGAGATGAAGCGAAGAGCGGGACCGAGCCAGACTCGACAGCTACCAGATAACGTCGCTGGAGCGGCGAAACTGTGGACACTGCCGGTTTCACGTTGATTTTATTTACGTTCCTTGCTTCCTGTCGGTTATTCTTTCAGTTTGTTATTTTTGTGGGAAACCCGTGAGGGAGAACCTCGAAGATTCTGTTTATGTTTCTTCTGAGATTTGTGTCTTTACTATTAATAAACAGGGCTGAAACCGGGGCACAGCATCATCGAGTGAAATCAGCAGGGCAGCAGGTAAGCGAACATTATTAACCCTGGCTTACATATACAAATTATTATTAGTAGCAGTAGTGATATTTTTTACGCTGACATGTAAGGTTACCTGTGTTTATGTGTAGTTCATATGACATTGTTTTCTGGAGTTACATGTTGTTAATATTTGTTTAAGATACAGACAAACAAGTTATATAAGTTATACAAGTTATAATTAAGAATATTAACACATGATACAAGTTTTATGATTGGATAATTATTGTTAATTGATTTTAATAAGTAAAAACAAACCTTAAAAGGGAAAAAAAACACTTCATATGTCCGAATGATAAATAATGTATGAGTTCATTCATTTGGTTCAGTCATCAAGGTTCCAGCTAGCTTGCAGGCTAGTACTGAAATCTATGGCTGGTAAGCCGCACTGGGAAACTAGCAAGCAAGGTCATTTGAGGGGGGTGTTAGCTAGCCAGCTCTTTTGCATACAGATCATAGGCTTTGTGGAGGTAGCTGGCTATGTAGTCTTTAAAAAAAGTAGTAAGGTTAGTTTTAGCTATCTTGCACATTAGCTGACTGTGCACTAAAAATGTAAGAATGTAAGAAATAGGATAGAAACACAAAACTTTTACAATTTACAAAAGCCCCCAAGGCCTTGACTCAGTCTCAAGCACACTCTTTTCCTCCATCACTTTCCTCTTCTGCACCTGAAAGGTGATTTAACTCAGTGATTTAGGGTCATTTATTATTCACATTGTTACTTTTATCTTTAAATAGATTTAAAGTTATTACCGAATTGCATCTTCGTTGCTTTAAGCACAGAAGTAGTTAGAGCGGAGAATGTACTTTGAATGAATGGGTTTTTCAGTGGCATTAGAAATGAGAAAGAAGCAAACACTGGTGACGGGGCCCCCCTTGCGATCGCGTTATTCACTTACAACTGGAACCAGCCCTGACTGTGACACACGTTTCAATAAGTTACCCTTGTTAGGATGGCGAGTGATCACACAGAGACACCGTACACAGGGGTGCGGCAGAGCCACACATGTTTATCAAAACTCAACCAAAAATGATTATGACAAAAACAAAAAAACAAATTGCTTTAAACCTATCACATAACCCGCAATAGCCATCCACCTTCCCTCAGCTCTCGAAAACACTAACCAGCAGCATTTCACGCAAATGCTGACTAGACCGTTGCCTACAGCTGTGAACCAATCAACCTGCTGACGACTACAGGCAATCAGCAGGAAAGTCTAATGTCAGATTGGCTGATCTTACAGGGCATTGGTTTCCGTGCCACAATTCCCGTTTAATTACCAATTAACCACATTCATAAAACAAAACCAACAATTAACATTTAACTGATTTTTCAGTTCTGTCCTGCAGTGCTCCCGCTCCGTCACAACACTACTACAAATATTGTAACACACCACACTACACAAACCAGTTCCCAACACACACTCCGGCAAGACACAACACTGTAAAATACAACACAAATCTAAATATACCCAACAGACTTCAGAACAACAGACAGCTCAAAACTTTTCAGGGGCCTTTTGGCTCCCAGTTTCAACAGGATGCAGGAATGGACCGAGGTGTTTAAACTACAGCTACTCAGCTAAGTTTTCTAAAATAAGAAAAACGGTATGTGACCTGCGGGATGATAATTTATTTGGGTTATTTAGGTTTATCAACACTGCAACTTTTCACAGCTCAAAGGTATTATCACTTTCCTTTGGGCCATTTTAGCAATTTTCATTATAAAGAAATAATGCGTTCTTTTATGCTTGATTGCTTGGTCGGTGAAATGATTTGGCTATTATATGTTGTGGGACAGACAGTTTTCTCACAAATCAAGGGAAAAGCCCATCTTCTTTCTAATAAAAAGAAGTCTATATACTTTGAAAGAAATTTGAAACACTGATGTGCTCGATCGACAGAAAACTTGCAATAACACGAATACTTGCAAGATGAAATAAAAACGTAAAATAAATTATTCCACTCAAACTGCTAATTAGTATAGTTTTAGACACTTCCCTCTTTTTTAACCTTAAACGTCTAAGAGCGAGATTATTATGAGCAGTGTTTCCATGGGAACTGTGGGTGGGGACGGAGGCGTGCTGTTAAAACAATGTCACGCTGCTCGCTGTGGAACCATATGCTGAATTTCACCATCAGAATGGCTGGATTGAACATAATTACAAGAACCAGCTTTAACCTCATTCTGCAGTTCCAAACCCTTTTGAACGTAGAGACTCGTTTTTTTTTAACCTCCCGAATACATCATAAATGGCATTATGTTATAGAACTATAAGTATGGACAACGGACTAAAAAAATATAAGAATGGACAAGAGATTATAAATATATTGGAAAGAATAAGTAATTTGTACACAGTACAATAAGTGATTTTGATACAGTATCCTGCAGTCAACATGAGGGCTGAATCACAGAAGGTTAAGCCTGGTCCCGGTGGGAATTTAATATGGGCGGGTCATGTAATTGGTCAAAATTGATAGTTCTCTGTGAAATTGACCAACCATGTTACGAAACCTGTTTCACAAGAGCTTTAACCAAAGTGTAGACAAACCGCTTTATACCATTAGGGGCTTTTGATGACACAGTATAGGCAGATTAGCAACAAATGTGTGGTTGTGTTACTAAATCACACAGGTTGACAGAAATTGTAAATCATTTCCTAATGACAATCCAACAGACACGCACTGACAGTAATACACCCCTACATACCCATCTTCTCCTTTTGTCTGTCTCCTCCTCATCCTGATATGGTCCCTGTCTGGCTCCTTCGTGGAGTGTAGTAAAGTGGGTCCCCATTATTAAGTCAATGTTGTCCCCTGTTTTACGTTACAGTTCAGCTGTTTCAATGTTAGCTTAGCGGTTTATATTGTCATTTCTTTATTTGCTCTATAGCTCATATTACTGGTATACAGACCTACTGAAATGACTGGACGGGGGTCGACTAACATGAAGTTGTCATGCATACGGTCCATACCATTACAGAAGCAAATCAAATGACAGACAAAACATCTTGCAAGTTATTCCCTGAAACCCTTATGCCGTTTCAACGTTTTACCAAAATCAATCAGGAAATTAATCTGAAAGGCACCATCTGTTTGGAATGAACCAATTCTTACTCGGACTCTACCCTGGTCTTCTAGCACACAGCTTTGACTACATCTTCTCTCCTCCATGGCCCAGTTGTTCCCCTTCATGACTTATTCTTCAAGCACAGCCCTGATTTCTCCCTGGGTCCTTTGAAGACTGCATGCAAACATGCAGTTTAAAATTAACCACATTCTCTGCTGTTTGTTTAATGAATGGCTTCTATAGAATAGTCCATTAAACCCGCACTGAAAATCATTAGTGCAATGTCAGAATATTTATGGAAAATTTGTTTTCAAGGTGACAGTCAAGAGTTAAGTTCTCCTCTCCTGTGGCTAATATTAATATAGATTAAAAAATATAAAAATATGGATAAGGCCACTGCTGTTTGCTTGCCTCTGATTACTACCACTTTCCTGTCTCTTTGAGTGGCATCCCTTTCAATAACAATACAGCCAATAGGCCAGCTTGTTTCAGCAGTATTAAACAAAATACCTCGACATAGAACGTTGCATCATTTGGTCCATTCTGAATTCAGTGGAGCCTACTGAAGACGTTGGCAGATGTCAGTCTTGCATGAGAATGAACACGAGGTTTGTTAAGGAGAGGAAAGCTAAACATCAGAGATGGAAGGGCAAGTCGGGGCACGCCGGGCCCGGGAGCGGTTGGTTAGCGGCTTCTATTGGAAATGTTTAATTAAACATGTGGCATTTAATTAGTTCAAAATGGCTCGACAAAACAAAAATTAAATGCATTTCTAAATAATAAAGTGATAAAACTGTGCCGTAACAGACTTTTCAGTTTTACTCCCTGTTTTTTAAAGTCTTTAATTACAATCAACCAATCTAATGGTCCAATCAACTAAACCACACTCAGGTTGCACAAATGTGGTCCTGGCTGTGGGTGTGGCCCCATAGGCTACCTGTCCAACTGAGCCAACGTGGGCGTGTCCCCAGGGCTGCCTAAGGGCGGGTCTCCAGGCTGCATGCCACAGCGATTTATAAAGGAGAGGAGAGTGTATACATGTTGTATACACAGTTGTAATGCAGGGGAGAAGTGAGAATTAGAGTTAGGAATGGACAGTAGTTAGTGATCGTGGGATCTACAGTAGTTTCTACTCGGGCTAATTAAGATACATTTGCCAATCTATAGCGGGAACAAAACCCAAATTAAAACTGCTTAAATCTAAATCCAGCAGCCCAAATGAATAAAAGGTTAGGTTGTGCAATGTCTTTTTACATTCTATATGAGAGCGTCTACTGAGCAAATAAAAAACATCAATGTAACAAAGAAACTAAGCAGGCCAGATTTCCTGGAAAGGACATCATGTTTTTCCGACTCCAGTACTTTCTCTTTGACGCTTACTTATTCACGTACTTAGTGCTCCCAATCCACTCACCGCTATATTTTCTCATGGATTAGAGAAAATCAATAGAGTGGGTTTTCCATTATAACAGAGACCTTGCAATGCAGACCATCCAAAGCGTGTAGTCACACACATATATTGTATCGAAGCCAAGTGAAAGGCGCATTCAATTTCACGCACATTTTTGGGTTCATATGTATGAAGGTCAGGATGCGAGGACAAATAGGCCAGTGAAATTAATCAGTCGTACAATTTAGCTTCTTCAGTCAATTGATCTCCTGGATTGGTCCATGAATGGTTTGAACCACTGATGTCCCTCTAGAGAATCCTTAAAAGGGTCTTGCAGGGACGAGCTGTAGGTAAACGGTAGTCAGGAGCTGTTAGTTGGATCATCGCAAGGAAAACAGGTTTCCCAGGCTAACAGGTATCAAAGTTTACAGAGCGCTTTCTTCAGCAAACCAAGCTCACACTCCGTTAGCATATCAGTGACTTTTTACACTAAAGCTGT
This sequence comes from Hiodon alosoides, assembly GCA_025775065.1. Lineage (NCBI taxonomy): Eukaryota > Metazoa > Chordata > Actinopteri > Hiodontiformes > Hiodontidae > Hiodon > Hiodon alosoides. The sequence goes on along the minus strand of JAOYSI010006705.1, from coordinate 42,519 downwards.
GGAGCTTATGAGCTCTTTGGACAGTTGTTAAGGCGTCAGTCCCATTAATAGTTCAAATAATAGTTGCTGGTTCAAATAGCTGTTATACCATTGAGCAAACTCAACCTAAATTTGCAGATTAAATATCAATCTTGATAAATTGATAAAATGTAAAACTGTGAGCCTGCTAAGTCAAACCAGTAGCAGAACCACATCCATACCGACAGAGATATCAATATTGGTATCAGCACTAGTAATATTGTTATCAAATTCAACATACTTATATGCATGAAGAAAATGATCAACCTCAGTTAGAGCAGAACTAATACGAATAGTTGAACAGAATATCCAAGCCAGTATCATTTAAAAAACTATCAGTACCTGTCTTTATATGAATACAATATAACTTGCAGTGCAGTTCATTTTGGTCACTACCCATGCCAACTGTTCTGGCTGGCCGAGATCCCTCTGGATTAGACATATTTATGGCGGCTGAGAATAGACAATATTTCCCATAGCCACTCCTGTGGACTGTTAGGAAGGGAGTGTGTGGCCCGTTTGGCAAACTCTCAAACATTGTGAAACAGCTTTCAGCTTGTTGGAGAAGACCCTTAGTGGGAGCTGGGAGCCGGAAAGACTGGGTAATGCAACATTAAGAGAGGTCAGAGGCCTCTCACATGATGCCAGAAATATTGTAACAAAGCTTTCTCATGAGGGTTTCATCCAAACTTAGTTTTTTCTCAGATAAGATTTTGACTCTGCGTCTGCCAGATATATGGAACAGGTTGGGGAGTTGATCATCTTTAGATCTGCTAGGTAGCTTCACGAGATATGCCACAATAATTGTCTAGATACTTTTGGTCTTAATGCAGTGGCGTTGTTAGCAACTTCCAGCCCCAAATACTTTTTATGGCAAATAAAAAATCTTGCACAACACTCAGGTTAAATTTTCTCTATCAACAGTGCGAGGTTGTGAGGCAGCGTGGAAACTGCCCAAAAGATGGATGGTTTATTTATTTTTTAGACAGCCTTTGGCTTTGGAGAATTTTGTTGTGGTCGGTAGGCCTACGTTAATTACACACAGTAAGAACATTCCTTCAGTTTCCACTGACAACATAAAAATGCATTAATATTACACAAAAAAGCAGTATGTTGGCCCGACCATTTAAAAATAAATGCTGTATAAGTCTTAGACATTTTGTGGTTTTCATATTTTCCGGAGGCATCTGGCATTGTGTGGTTTACGTTTGTGATTACTAGCAAAAATCACTGAGCTTTGACTGAGCCCCGAATCCTTGTGGTGCTGCCCGAATTCAAGAGAATATCGCAAAACTTGAAAATGGCTGCCCATCAGTGGTCCCGAACCAAGTTTTCAGTGCTTTACAGCGCAAAGAATGGTTGAAAATTGCACCATCCCAGTGTGCAAAGGTGATGGAGACATATCCCGAAAGGCTTCAGCTGGTTGGTCAGAATGTTTAAATATGTTCATTATTATATTAAACTGTTAACACTGTTATGAAGGCTTTTAGACTCTCCTGGATTTATCTTCTCTGCAAATCTTCTCTTCTTTTGCCCATAATGTCTAAAATTACGACTCCCATTACCATATGCACATCAAAGCAGACCCACAAAGAGGCTTATTGCTTTCATATGCATGACGTATGCACAAACCATTAACCCACGTTTAATAAATATCTGACAAGTCTGCCTCTGAGGGTGACTGAGTGTGTGAAGGAGAGAGGAGTCAGAACCCTCCTGTATGCCGTTTGCAATGTCGTTCAACGCTCTGTATTCATATTTCCAAGTGATAATTCATGGGATCTCACCTCTAGATGGAGACCCACTGGTTGTGTAGTCAAGTCTCTGTGCAAACAACATGATTTTGCATAAACTTCTACCTTATTTTCCTATTTACTGCAGACACCCTGGATGTAGGACGTGTTGTTACATGCAGAATTGCAAAATGTATCCACAGTATATTAAAGCAACTGTTTCTTGGCCAGGCAATGGTACAAAGGAGATAGGGCAAAGCCAAGGTCAAAAAGGAGCAAAAAGCTCTTATCCAGAACAGGTTATCTTACGCAATTGGTCAACACACATATCTGATTCTCTGTCAACCCCAAAAACGAATTATTTCTCTCGTTTAACACAAGTTCAAGCTCAAAAGAGGCCCAGACTTAACAAACTTAACTAACACTTAACATTTCATACTGTGGCTGATTAAACAATTGCTCCAGCTGTATAAATTACGCAACTAAAGGCTCTTGGCAGGCAGAGGCTGAATGGCAGGCAGGCCGGTCTTAAAGGAGCAGCACATAGATTCTCGTCCCATTGATGTACCACAAGATAAAGTGACCACTTAATTTCTATTTATATTCTTTTCAATAGTCGGCAGATTGCAGACTTTGTGTCAGCTAGTTCCATAAGGTTCTTTGTTTAACGTACATAGACCATGCAAAAGTAAAAGTTTAAATGGTTTCCAATCCGGATCACTGCCAACCACGTTTGGGAGTCACTAAATGACAGCACATTATTGACAGAGTGCTGTCAAGGGCAGGTTTGCAGTGCCAGCAGGACGGATGTACCTCTCCAATAAGACCTAAACCTCCCATTTGTTAAATGACAGTCGAAAGGTGGTTGGATGTTGCAAACGTCTACATACTTATGCATTGTCCCTTTATATGTTTGCAGGGTTGTATGGTAGAGCTGAGATGCAGAAGCACAATTGGCCATTCCAAATTGGAGGTAATAAATGATTAAAAATATGTTTTATCCAATCAATGTTTTCTGTTTCCCCCAAAAGTTTTTCTTAAATTGAACACATTTACCTTTGTGAGAGTTATTCCTATTGTATCAGATTTTATTTCTTAGTCAGGGGTAAACAAGCACAGTGCAAAATAACAAACTTTACTTAAAAGAAGGTAGATATTTACACACCTCGGTTGCGTAATGTATTTTGCAATATATAAATGAGTCAGACTAATTTATCAGCTGAGACAGCAGTGCCCTGTACGAAATATACAAACAGGACTGAATGTAAAGAACAAAATTTTGTGTGTCTTCCTCAATTTCAGTTAAAGTCCAGGGTCTGAGTCAGCCCTAACATCAGGCCAAGCAGTGCCTGTGCTATAACAGATTGCCCTGAGAGGGATTTTAGTGGTAATATTACTGCAGACAGGCTGCACTTCAAACGCAGATGGCTCCGTCTTAAACCGCTTTTAACAACAAAGCGTTCTAAAATAGAGGAAGCAATTTTTCCTCTAAATCTTAGCGGTGACTCTTTAAAAGGAGAATCTGACAATCTGAATTACTGCTACATTAATCTTGTGGTGGCCATTTGGAGTCTCAGTGAGAGGACATATATAATTGTTCCAGTTTAAAACGCTTGTGATGTTAATATTTCAAGTGCTAATACCCGTTTCTGAAACATGCAGGGGAAATCTAAATTGCTCTCACCCAAAACCCAGCGAACAGGACTAAAGTTTCTTCCAAGGAGAATCAGAAACATGGCCAGACCCCAGACTTGCACAACTCATAATGAACCAAGGAAGCACCAGAACAATAAAAGACTGAAAACTGCTTTGATTTCTTTGAGATAGAATGCTTTGTACAACCGATATCGTTTAATCCATGTTCTCAGAGTTCACATCGTTAAACATAATAATGTTGCTTGCTGTTGGAATTAGAGACAATTGTATATTACCACTAATATACCATTTGATCTGTTACTACAGCTAAATTAAATATGAAATTATTTTAATTCTTTCTGTAGCATTAAAATTTCCAGAAAAAAATGTATTTGGATATTTATGTAAATGAGCTAAACATTGTTTTAACTGCGCTCTACCAATTTAGAATATTCTAACCAATGACTAACCCAATCTATGGGTTCCTTTAAAGCTGATCAAACAGCACCATTTGATAAGAGGAAACAAAGTAATAACATTTTATGGGCTTACATTTATCTGGTACTGAGTCAGAGCATAGCACTTAGAATGGTTTTAAACCCATTTGGATTTTGGAAACTCTCTGTGAGCGTTTATAAACGATACACGTTGTGCACTGCGTTCTATAGGAATCGTTTACTGTGACGGGAAAGCATATTGGTTCAAGATTACTTAAGTGAAAAAGGGGTAGAAAGCCACGACCAACATAAACGACCCAGATTATATTCATTTTTCCGAGTGAACCATCCATTACTAAGTGATAGGCAAAAGTGACAGGGAAAAGTGACAGGGAAAAGTGATAGGGAAAAAGGTGTGGAAAAACAACGCAATTTGCATTTATGCAATGCCACCCCAAATAAATTTGGTACCCCCACCTCCACATTTATTTATCTCTTCCGGTACCTGCACACTTCATAATCTTTCAATGCCCATCTATTCCTAGAGTGGCAATCATTTACTGATGATTTACTGGTTCATATTTTACACTGAAGAGGACAAGAAAGTGTCAAAGGGCTTCAGTCACTTTCAAAGATTAAACGATTCTTCTCACAGCCACAGTCTATTCCACCTTCTTCCCAAGACCTATTAGTTGCAACCCCAAAATACTTAAATCTTTAAAGGCTTTCTCTGACTCTCGTGCTCTCCACACTCTGACCAACACTGCATAATATAATGGCTTAGACTGCTTCATAATGAAGCGTTACTATAGAAACTGGTTTTGAACTATTTCCAGAAAGAAAGAAAGTGTTCCTAGGTGGGATATTATTTTATTTTTTTATATGTGCATGTCATAATTGAAAGGTATTGAAAGCTAAAAATAAAAATAGCATTTTGTCATTATGTGGTGATTTCAAATTTCTATGCGTGAAAACAGTGGCTTTGCGTGCGGTCTGCAGGCACATAAACGGAGTTAATGAGTTTAGGGATGTAACATTGCCATAGTTACCTGGACTAACAAACAGACCGGGATCACCACTGATTTCATTTGGAAATCAGTGATAATGATTAATTTGGAAAGCAGAATTTGGTCAGATATTAATACGCAATTATTCCTTTTTAACCGGCTTTTAATAACACAATGCCTGCTCAACACTACATTTGTTTTAGACTAAATAATGGCATTAATTACTTCATTTTAGAACATGCTATACAATATAGGCCTAATTAAAATGTTCTTTTGGAAACTAATTTAATTTTAATTTTTTACTTATTTTGAAAATTGCATTCAATTACATTCAATTACATTCAATTACATAATCTAGAGCAGGGTTTGGCTCTAGGATAGGAGTGTTTTTTCAGTTACCTTTCAATTAGTGATTATTTTACACCCACAGCTGAAACAATTAAGAGCCGAGGTAAAATTTAAAAAGCACGCCCTTGCTGTGCCCCTTAAGGACTAAACCTGCCTGCCCCTAGATCTGGAGAAAAGCACAACATACACTTTGAAATTAGTTTTGGACCATTCACGAAACTTCAGAGAAACAAAGACAGCATTGCTCTGCCTCATTTGCATTAAAGCAGCGTTAAACATCTTATGCTTTACGCAGATCAGCAAAATGAAAAATAAGGCTTAAAATGTACACCCTGTTACTGCATGTTCCAAATGACCTCACTGCCGACTGCTCTCACTGCAGTATCCTAGCAATAAATAACGCTCACGACTAAAACCAATTAGGTGATGGCCCTCATGCCTGTAACCCAGCACTGAATGGCCCTCTGCTGAAACACAGCACAACCTACCCTTAACGGTTGTGGAACGCATGCATATAACCTTGTAAAAAAAGGTCACCCTTTCACTTTAAAGCACTCCGAGAAGCTTGTAAAAAAAAAAGGTCACCCTTTCACTTTAAAGCACTCTGAGAAGCTCCTCGTTTAATATAAATTCTCATGAGTACAACATGTATTCCAACTAGGCAACCTTGATAAACAATGATACTATTGAGTGCTTGTTAAATTATTTATTAAACCTGCCTATGGCAAGGTTTTCTTTCTCTTTAAGGTACTACCCTTGAGCAAGGTACTTAATCTGAATTGCCTAGTTAAATTCCAGCTGTGCAAATGGAAAATACTTGAAACTCTATGCTACAGAATCGGCCCTGGGTAGGGGAATTAAGAAACAAGTTTTAAAAAAGGGTGGTCTACAATATCCTAGGAGCACCTGAAGCCGTCAACGCCTTATTGCGCCATGCATTTCCATTTTATACACAGAACTGTGGCACAATAAAAATGGTTCCCCAGCTTGTGTCAGCTGGCTCCCATGGTGATGCATAGTGTGGATGAAATCATAAAGTGTATTTACGTTCAGCAAGTGAACAACCAGCAAGGACGATCCGCTGCAATAAAGATGTGCTTTATAAATGTGCAGTTCTATACTGCAGCAAAGCAAACCAATCAACACATCCATCATCTGCGATATGCACAGTAATCATAAATGCCTTGAACTTGGAAACTGATATGACTTTTAAAAGAGGATGTGTGGCGAGACTAAACAACGGCAACCTTGAACCTGAATTTGGATATGTAAATGTAATAACGACAATCTGGAACTATGGAGACCAGAAACGTAAATCGTTGGTAAAAAAAATGGATGAACATAAAACGATGACACAGCAGGCACTCAGTTCCTGTCCGACAGACTGACCAGTGCCTGTCCAATACAATCTGCTTGATCAACACTTATGAGTGCTCTGTGGCACGTGAGCCCACATACACACTTTTGTATGTGTGTTTGGCTTCTAAACATGCAAGTGCTTGTTCCACAGGGACATTTAGTAGGATAACCTCATTAGAATAAATACCAGCCAGGCTAATTCTATCTTCTGTGACCAGTTCCATCCTTACAAAGATGGTTGTACCCGTAAAAAAGCTAATACGTCATATGCATCATGTACACCTATCCCTGAGAGGGACTTCTGAGCTTAACTTCATCTTCTCAGTAAAACGTATTCTTCCAATATTTAATTAAAGTATATTTTAGTATTATAAAAGAATTTAGAATTGTGGGGTGCTGACTCGTAATTTTATCAGATAAACTCAGAAAATAAATGTTTCTTATACCTGTCTGTAGGCACAGGTACCTACAGTATTGAAATGAATTGGTGAAATTGAACAGACATTTACTCCCAAACAGCAAATTATATTAACCAGCCAGGTCATATTTAGAGTTTTTTTAGGAAATGGGGGGTTTAAATTCACAGACAAACACACCCAGATCTACCCAACCAATAAAGAAATCTATAACCTTTATGGACCAGCATACCCAGAACTTTTTGGACAAAGAAAACTCCACACGATACCTTACGCAGCCACACTCACCTCCGTGTACGAAGCCATGCAGAGTGCAGTCTGAGGGTCCAACCAGGTGGATCAAGCTGGACTGGCTAAATCCCACAGAGTAGGGCTCTACAACACACACACAGACTCAATGATACCTCATTTCTGAGAGTCAAACAATAAATGGACTGTGAAAGTCGTACTAAGGAAGCAGGAGCCCATGTTTTTCGCTTGATGTTTTAATTATCTTTAATTATCTAAGGGAGCTGACATCCAGGCAGGTTAGGCTTCAGTAAGTCTTGTTAGGCTAACCTGCTTAGATGTCAGCTCTCTTAATGTCATAATTTCTAAACATAAGAGAATAAAACCTTAAAAAAATGTAAATGGGATAACTAACACTTACACAGAGATACAACATACTTTATGCACACAGTTTTTCTCTCTATGTAAACTTAAGTTCCATATTTAAGATAACTTGCTATTTGCGAGATGCGAGATATAATAGTATTAGGACAGCATACCTTTTGTTTGTCTGTCTGTGGCAGGAAAATTAAGAGAAAAATAAATGTCTGTTTTGGTCTGATTTTCAGTACATTTAAAACATGTCTACTTGTTTAAATTGAGACAAAACCTGTTAAATTTTTTTTGCTAATCATTGAAAAAGACATACTTAATTTTTTTTACGCAAACAAACAGTTATTGGTTGCCAGTGTTAAAATCCAAAACATTTCACACCATTATTTTTTTTTTTAAATGAAAATGCAATCTGTTTAACATTTTATAGTGTAAGGCTGACTTGTGAAGCATTGGAAAATATGCACTCAGGAATAGATTTCACTGATTTCTTATGTTAGAAGCAATTCTCCAACATATACTTTTGGAGGGTCAGTAAATTGGACTGGAGAATATGCCATGTACCCATTTAGGCAACACTGTGGTCCACAACGTGAGAATTTTGGATTGAATCTTCAGTATATACTTGGGTAAAAATGGGCCTGTGCTATTGTGCTTAGTAGAGAGTCTGTGATCAACATTTTGGACGCTGGTCCACCGGTGATTTGATGGTAGGTGGTTGTATGTGGACAGTGGTAGCAGCAGGTTGTTACCTGGGCTTATAATAGGTGTAATTATCTCCTCGTTTCTTTCCTTGGTCTCCAGGCGTTCCCTTTTTTGTGCCTCATAGCGCTTCCTACCCTCATCCTCCTGTCGCTGGCTGGAGTACTGTGGACGAAAAAAGGCATCGGATATTAAAAAGCACAGGGACACACAAGACAGGGGCCAGTTCCAGCATAGACACCGTTAGTCTCAAAGCTGCCAGGTAAGCCAGAATCAATAAACACTGAAAAAGCGTATTTTCATCATGAATACTGGTGTATCATTATAACGCATCATTGTTCATAAGGGTACCCGTTACAAGGCATACATTGACGACTAACCTTACAACCTATACATTTCAGCTAATAGAAACAAATACACCGTAGCTCATAGCAACACAGACCGGCATACTGCGACCCATAGCAACAAGGTTGGACTCATGTTCTGCAGACCTGTCACAGAAGCATGTGTTACTGTCACAGCAACAGCTAAATGTAAAGCTAAAATTATGTTTATATTACACAGCATTAGCTTCCGGTAAATAAAATGTACAGAATGGAGAGAATCTACTGTTGACCTGAAAAGGGCTTCTTCTTCTTCATGCATTTTGTTCAGCTCTAAAACATTAAATGTAACATTGTATGTATAATGCATCATTTAGATTTCTCTGGGGCTCTGCCTGCTAAGAATGTGTGTCGGTGTCTATGTGTGAGAGTGCGTTTCTGGATTCACATGAGGGTCCTTCACCTGTCCCGGTTTGGTTGTTCTTTAGACGTGGCAGTCCCAGAAAAATGAGACACCACAAAGCAATTGCCAGGATTCAATTCTACTTAAATATAGAAAAATGAATTATTGTGGCGAGCGTAATGTTAATCCGTTCTGGGTTAATACCGGTGCTGTGTGAATCTTTTACAAGAAGTGGCTCTGGTGCTGGTCTCATGTGACAACCCCAGTGTGAGCACGTGTTCGTGTCGATTGTTTGTTTGGGCCCGCACGTTTGTATATCCAACCCAGAAACAGATGCAGATGAAGGCAAATTCACTCAGCATGCAGCGTAAATTAGCAGTTTAACAATAAAACAAGAATTGATTTGCTCCGTTACATTTTGCACAGCCACTGTGTTCCGAGCACCCGATCCCCGCCCCCGACTGATCCTGCAATCCTGGTTCTGTCTGAATCGCAGTGGTGTGGCCAATACTTGCTCCTGCTATCAGGTGTGCCCAGGAAGACGTGAAGGTTTGGAGTCTTCCAAAGGGCAGGATCCTCACGCCACAACAATGCACAACCCGATCGGCTACGACCGCAGATGCGCTGTTCAGTGCCGAGTACATTTAATGAATTTATAATGAATTGCTAGTGTGGGCAAGTATAATGACTAACTGATAACACAGGATGGATGTGTGATTGTGTGGGATGCAGAACCCATTAAGTTGTGACAGAAAATAAATGGGACCATCAGGCAAACTGTCACCTCTGGAGAGAGAAGAAAACCGCCTCTGACAGCTGCCGACTGAACTAGCTTATGCAGTCACCCTTGTGTTAAACACTTTTTATTTGGTCTGTCCTGCTTAAGGGCCAGCTCTGCGATAAAGTTAGTTACGAGTTAGTTACCTCTGTCATTAATTAGTATTCAGGGCAAGGTGAAAAACCGGAGTTAATTCAATCGGTCAACTCAAGATCTCGTGAACTGAAATACACAGGGAGATAATTGGAGCCATTTGTATTAATTGAAAAATGCTAGATTGAGATTCTTAAAATCTGATAATTGTGAAAAAATGTAAAGCCAGTTTTTTTCTCCCTGTATGAACTATATCTAGACCCCTAGCAAATGTTTTAAATTCCCTGGAAACAAAATGCTCCCCTTTCAATTGCCGGGTCTTACTTCTTAAAAAGTATTTTGTTTACTCGGCTCTAAATGTTAGCGGTTGGGTACCATGGTAACAACAGCCTTTGTACTGGACAAGCCTGTCCTGTCAGGTCACATGCCATTCACAATGGATAATGGGCAAAAGGAAAAAAAGCCACCCAAAAATATACAGTCAGCTGACCATGACTTATATTGCGATGTGATTCCATGTGTAACACTGTGGCTTGGAAAGGCAGAAGTGCCACACATTCGCCACAGAGAGGGCTGTGCTGGAGTTTCGAAGAATGTTTTCTTTAAATATAAAAATACGTTTTTACATGTGGGTTCACCAGTTGTGCACGTGCATGTCAGTTCCTCACGATGAACCCTGCCATCAAACCAGGAGGTAGTAGAGGTCATTTACCAATGATTTCCTCCAATCCAATCGCCTTCAAGCCACCCAGTATTTTCCAAATGCCCCGCCCCCAACACCATGCTAGCCTGCGGGGACCCAGGAAACTGACAAAAGCCCTGGCGATTCCTGACCCGGCCCTTGCTGCGCTCGGCCAATCGTGTGCCTCTGTGGTGATCTCACAGTCACAATCGCCATGACCTGGATTTGAACCTACGGAATCCAGATCATGAGGCTCACTCTGCATTTAGGCTTAGGTACAGATTGGAATTTAGAAAGTTAAATTGTTTTAACATATTTACCAAATTAGCATAAAACATGCATAAAAACAGTGATCTAGCCAATCCCATTAATCATCGAATTCTTTTCTCACAGGGAGCTTTTACTCCCCTCTTATGTCCTTGTCACAACAAACGAGACATGTTACGACACCCCCCTCATATTCTTCCCACAAACAATGAGATATTACCAGACTTTAATACTCCACTTAAACAATGCTTTGAAATAATGAGATATTACTTTCCCCTTCACAAAGAACGGGCGTAGCTACACTGCACAGCTGTCACAGACAATCAGTGGCCCTAGTTGATGTACATCCTAGGGGCTGAAAGGAAACATGGTAAGTATGGTAAACAACAAACAGAAATTGGTTTTAAAAAGCAAAAACATGTCAGGCTGCTGGGCTTGTGTTGAGTTAGTCTAGTCTCTGGTTTAAGAGAACCTCCCTGGGTCACCAACACCACATGAGGTTCTTCCCGTCATCTCTACCTACCGCCGTGAACGGAAAAAAAATATCGTGGCACGCAGCTGGGGGCCACACCTTCAAGCCCGGGGGAACTCCCTGAAGGGGGCACTCAGGTGCCAACTATCAGGACTGTGGAGGAACCAGCAGAGAAACAGCCTGCTGGATGAAAGGGAAGTTAGCCTGGAAAATTCTGGTCTGGGTGGCCGTTGGTGTGGGAATCCTCATTTACATTGAAAAATTAAAAAGTTTTCCCCAAAAAATGTGATTTTCTTTGGGTAGTATGCCTTTGCGGTAGTTGCTTATAATTTTCTTTGTGATGCCCAATAAAAAAACGTCACCACGAACCCAGTCTCCCTGTCTCTGCCCACCGCTGGACTGGGCACACCCAGGCGTGCTACAAATATCCTTCAAAAGGTACCATGAAGGCTTTGTCCTCTCCAGTGTTGCAGCCTTCAGCAAAGATGCACACAGCCATATGTTGATATCACATTCTTAGTGAATTTAAAAAATATATTCTTCCAGGTTCACAAAACGGGTACTTTCTGAAAATTTTGGTTGGTTTCACTTTTTTCTTTTGCATACACTTTTCTTTTTACATGCACTTCTGCTCAACACAACGTTATTTGGAATGTTCCACGAAAGTCACGTTAAGAGTATTTTATGACTACACTCTTTTTGGTTAATCTACTTTAACCTGCGCACACGTCACGAGTGCGTACATTTTTAATGTCTCCCCCTCTCCGTCACAGGCAGCAGCTAAGAGCAACGTCATTAAGGCTTCCGTTTTAAATCAGGCAGGAGACGAGTCAATCTCATCAGCATCCGTCCGTCAGCCGTGCATTAACATCTAACATTAAAGAGGCAGCCTACTGCCTGTCCCAGGAGCTCACGGTCACACTTCTCTTCTCCTTCCTCTTTTCATAAGGCACCGTCCGACGCGGGCACACATCGCTCCCCTAACTCCTCATTAGAAGTCCTCAGCAGTCGATCACAGGCTGGGATTGGGGTCTCCGACAGGCTGGTAAACGTAGCCGGAACCGGTTTGTGTCACAGACGAGGCATTTGCCAACAGTGATGTATGGTGGCAGCAGGAGGGTACCTCAGGTCAAAGCCTCAGATGGCCTATTGAGGTGTGAGCAGATAAAGCAGCCCTTTACATCAGTGCCGATTGCACTTCTGTTGACTGTTTAAATATTCAAAAGGCAGCAAGAACAATGTCCTGTCACATTAGCAGTCAATACAAAAGGACAGCATGCGCCTATTAGTGGTTCTAAAGAACCTGGCTGGCAGGGCACTGATATTCGGTCATAAGCATTCAGTAATTATAATGGTTTTTTTTTGGACTCCTGCGTGAAAACCATTGAGGGGCCTTACAGCTGTGATTTCCCGAAGTTTCTATAAACGGTTCATGCTAAATTTATTTAAAAGGGTCAGGCTTTGGAGATCGTACTTCTACTCTCTCTTGTCAAGCCGTCGCTTGCAAAGCATTCCACCCCACCCCTGTGATCTATACATTTCATATTTCTCCTAAGCACTACAGCTCCACATAGAGACTCCTTTATCACAGTTCTACACTGCTCAGTTTAAGGCAAGCTTAAATTAAGCTGAAATAGCACCCTTACCTGGATTGGAGGGACCTGGATGATTTTATCAACATCTTGGAGGGACAATGGAACGTACCAAAGGGTTGCCTTGTTCGTCTCCTTTTTGACTCCTTGGGAAAATAAATGTGTATCAAGAGAAGCCCATACAGGATGACACTTAACAGGCTTCAGTTAGACCTCCAGAACCATTCATCTTTATGTCCTTGAATTTGCATAGTTTATGAAAAAATAATTACACTACTCTGTAAGTCTTATTCATGGTTAAAAAAAGTGGATGTATAGCGCCTACACAGTTAAGCTTATTATGATTTAACACACACATCCACAAAAACACCTTTAAACTGACATCACAAGAGAGCGTGTGAATATGGAGACAGAAGAAGGGATCTGAAATGAGTCCCAGGAGTAGATGGAGAGGTATTGCCCCATCAGCGTTTTCAGGGAGATCAATGTTGTGTGCTTCCTATGGCGGTGCAAAGGGCTGCGTTTCTGTGATGAACACTTTCCGGAATCAGTGGTCAAATGGTATATAGATGTCAGAAAATGTTTGCTGAAGAATGCCGTCATGGTGCAAGCTGGGGGCGTAACCCATTGGCTCAGGTTGTGGTAAAATGGTTCCCTAGGTTTAGAATTATTAGAAGATTACAAGTGATGTGACAAACCAACCTTTACAAATGATTAGCCATATAATGAAAGTGTCTTCATATTGAAGGTTTCTGAAAATCTGCTTACAGACAGACAAAATCTGTTACAACAGACCACCAATATGTCCTTTGAATGAAATAGTTTTAAGTTTACATAATTAGTAAATATAGCCCCATTTGCTAATAAAGTAACACATTAACAGGAGTTTCCAGTGAAAGAGAGATTCTAGAAGACGTAATGGGGAAACATTTGCATTTACACCATGCTAAAACCATCCTGACATTTTGGTTGCCATGCCAACCATACAAGGAATCTGCCACCAAGTTCAAAACAGTAGTTTATGTATCTAATTGGTTTTCACATTTAATCTCAAATATATATATATATAGGCATATCTATCTTTAAGACATCGTATAAAGGCATCGTATATTTATATCTCCCACTGACTGACTAATAACAGAAAGGATGCAAATCATGGAGAATGAAAATTAATTTCAGAACTGCAAAAAAACTTAGGCCTTTTTAACAAATCTCATCAGGTCTATTGTTCTTGCAAGACCTGTGAAACAAAAGTCAAATACAGGAACATGCCTCAAAGAAGCGTCCTGTTCTAAGTCAATCTTTACAGCATTAACTGCCTGGGGAGAAAGCCATTTCAAGTGGGGATTTAGACTGGCTGCACATGCTTTTATGTGTGACTCATATCATTAGTGTTAAAACCTTAGAGAATTTTGCTTATCGCAGTTTGGCTCAAGTGCCCTGATTTCATTAATTAAAATGTAAAAGCAATTAATTGGCTGAGTGTCATGGGCCAATGAGAAGGCTAGCTCACCTGCAGAACCCCTGTCACTTCTCTTACTGTAGTTTGATGGCTGACATCTCTGTACAGCCTCAAAATGGACGGATCTAGACAGCATCGGTCTGTCTATCTAGGACATATAGATCTGTGGCTGCACAGAGGATTCTTAATCTCAAGGGAGTGTGACTGCTGACAAGATCCAGCCTGACTGGCAGTGAGTAACCTGGGGAGGAGGCGGGTAATCTGGAGAAGGAGGTAATCATCTTGGAGCAATAATCTAGGAAAAGAGGCAATAGTCTGAGGGTATCTACCACAAGGCAGGAGACCGCCATGCAGAGCAACACAGTGGGAGAGTACAAACACGTAAGACAATCCTGACAGATTAGTCTCCCGTTCATTTAGAATGTTTTCATGGGAAACCTTTTAAACGCATACATTTTTTTAAACAGAGATCTTAAAACAAAACCACTATTCCCCTCTCACCTGCTTTAGTCGTTTTATTCGTAGAAATCTACAGGAGAGGGGGAGGCGTGTTTGCGCGCTTGAATCAGTCACACATCAGACCCGTTCGTAGATTAAGTATTGCTGTGTGTCTGAAACAGTGCTCTACATGGTTTGTGATGCCTGATGCTAACAAAGTATGACAGAAGCAAATAATGTCTGCTCCCATTATCTTCTCACCCCCACCCCAAGGCTTTACAGAAGACTTTAAAGGGACAACGCAGATGAAACAGCCCTGTGCGGAGACACAGTAAAGCTGACTGGTGCAAAGCATTCCCATACGCAAATACGGACATGCGAACATACGGGCAGCTCCTACCCAGGATCACGTTTTATAGAACCGTACCGCACGTCCATTCCATTCTGCAACAGAGAAGTCCCATACCAGCTGCCTCGGCTGCAACCCCCGCTTCACAGGTTCAGCTATGTTCTGGCTAGCTTCTCCCAGGCAAAAAGCAATTAGGGTCAGGCTTGCATTTTTTTACGGGATGAACCAAGGCTTGGGTTTGTATTTGTCATGAACCAACACTGCCAGGATTTCTGTGAACACCGTTTGGGTTACTAACATCAAATGCATATTTAAAAATATCTATATGGAGCCTAATGCAGACCTCTACAATCTACAAAGATATTCTGAAATGTATGCAATATTCATTTCTGCTCCATAAACCATGACTGTCCACAGTCGTTCAGCTACCACCACTTCAAGCAGCAGTTTTTACACCCAAATGCCATTTCTCATGTGTCAGAATATGCATCTATTCACCCCAACCCAGCTGCTAGCAGCCTAAGAGATGCCATTATTGCTCAACTAAAAGTCATCTCTACTATGAACTCAAATTCAGTTCTTGACACAAAAGGAGTCCTCGGTCAAATAGGACCGAGCTGTAATTACAAGCTGGACATCGCGTTTTGTTTTGATAGCACCGTACGCACCACCCTCATTCTCAACCGCAAATCTCTATGGATGGTTTCAGCCGAGTGTAAAATCCAGGAGCGCGCCAGTACTACTAGTTACTTAAATTCCCTCATAGCCAATTAACAACATCTATATAGCAGTCAACAGCTCATTAAAGGGCTGGCTTGGGAGTTCACTGTTTATATGCCATCTAGTAAATTATGTTAGCATGGCAAACACCCTTTGTTATGGAAGATTATTGTTTTCTGTAGCCTACTACACAAACACATAAGCCCAAGCAGTGCATTTTGACTTACTAAAATCCAGCTAAATCCAACTAAAATTGGTGGCTAGTGGAACAGTGGTTTATAGCAATGGAACGGTGTACTCACCAGTCAGGATGTTCTCTGCCAGAACGCTGACCTGTACTTCAACCGAGTGCTTGGAGATGTATGTGATTTCGGCGCTGACATGAGCAACCTCTCCAATGAACATGGGGTACAGGAAGTCGGTTCGCTCCACCCGGGCCAGAGCAGCCACACACCGGTCCTGCAGGACAGGAGAGAGCTGTTGAGTACCTTCTGGGAGGCCTTACTGTGTTTATATTTGGACCCAAACTTACCGTACAGCCGCTTCCCCCACTTTACAACCCCATGAGTGAGAGCAGCAGAATGGAGACCCGCTTTTTAAAATGTTCTACTATGAGAGCATACTCAGTAATTAGTAGAAGACTAATTATCCTGGAGCGATTCAAGCAGACTTTTTATGAAGTCTATGGTATAATAGAGTCCAAAAAAGTTAATCTGTGCTGCTGGAGTATCATTATCTGAACATTCTAAAAGCTGCGGCACCACCTGGTGGAATACCAGAGTATATCTTTTTTCAACATTACATCACCTTTTTCCATGAAATGTCAATAACCGTCAAAGGGTTTAAAAAAATAAATAATAATAATAAAATAAAAATTATTTCTAACATTTTCTGACTTAAACATACGCTTAGTGAGATAAAACTTCTTGCTACAGTTTATAAGCTTAAAATCTAGCATTCCTCTCTTCAACACAGCTAATAGTGGAGATTTTTGTAATGTTTTAATCTTGATTGTCATTGTGTGTTCATTTTTGCTTGAGGCACAGTGTGTAGTATTATTGTTTTTAGTTATGCATGTCTTGTGTGAAGACTTTGATAGATTCTAGCATCATCAACAGTATAATTCTATTAAAGTATAAAATTCTATCATTTCAAATCTTCGGCCTCCTTTCACATCATAACAGACTTGAATGTCTTCAATTGAAAATTTAGCGATACCAGTTATATATACATAAATATAGTTTAAATAAGAAGTGATCAACTCTAGGGATCAGTGTTGTTTAGCAGGTATACCATACAGATATATGACCTGGAGATCAGTGAGGTTGTTATAATGGTCATTATATGCAGACCTAGAGACCAATGAAAGATGGCCATCATCCTGTACAGGAATACAATCTAGAGATTTATGTGAGTTACAAAGTGATATAATCTAGAGATTGATGAGAGTTGCCCGTCATCCTTCATATCCATCAAACAGCACCTCTTCAACACCTCTGTTCAGCAGAGTTGCTTCCCTACATGCATGGAAACCCTGACATGAGTGTCTCTGCACTGCTTCACACCACAGAAGGGTCCCATTCTCAGCCAGTTTTCCCAGTGGAGAGCAGCCTCTGTTTCAATAAAGACAACTTTCTCATTGGCCTGGCCCTTACCCCTGGCAGGGTGTTGCAGTGGCGGGTGCTGATGATGCCCCCCGCCTCTTCGATCATCTTCAGAACTGTCCCGCCATGGACATTGCCAACAATGTTGGCGTCGTCAGGGCGCATAATCCTGGGAGAGAGAGGCAATATAGAGTGGCCGTTTAGTATGGCAGTCTTACGTGACCCGTTAGCTTACACATCCAGTTAACCCTGAATTTTGTTATCTAAAAGTGTCCGTCACAGCAAATAATCAAGTAAAACGGAGTCTGTACTGTACCATCAGTCACCAATGTAGAGATCCAGCAGGACATACAAGTTTAATTCATCATCGGTGGATGTCAAGCAGATTTGTTTTATTATTAGCATTTCATTTTTCGCAAAAATGACAAGTCTTCATGGTTATCTTATATTATTGTATTTCTTTGAAAATTCCTTATAATACATGTGTTTTTTTTCCTCCCTTTGTCTTCGAGTCCTTTTGTGCAGCGGTCCTTAAACCCCTGGTCACGTTCCTTCAGGTACTAGGTCGCCCAGAGGCTACATACATTTAGACATTATGTGTTGGTGTGTTGACACATTAACGCAAAGAACTTAGTTGACATTGTTTGTAATGCATTTGCGGCCATTTTATTGACGCATGATGCATAAAAGTCTATTTTATATGAAAGGATGTGTTGTATTTTCATTGGATACCCAAACAACCATGTCAATAAGGGACATTTAATGGCCTTGGCACTCCAGTCCCACGGGCTGAAAATAAGACAACAATGTAATAGTTTTAAACCTCAAGACATCATGTAACATTCAGAAAGTTATCTACCTCAGAGCCTGTTTGGTTGGCCTTGTGTGTGTGTAAATGTCCTGTACCCACGGACTGGTTCTTTTTGCTAGAGCTGGATCATGCAGTGCAGAGAAGACTAAACCGCTTGTCTCAGCAGTGCTAAAAACAAGCACTGCTGAACAAACAACAATTTATATTCCACAAGCCTCAGCTACTCATTCATAATTTACATCCTTGCAGAGTCAGTGTGCAGACCTTGTGAGCTCTGAAAGGCCACGACAAAAAACAGGTGTTCCGGCATGTGGATATTATGGGGGAATTAATGTGGGTAGGCAGGATGAGAAGTCAGCATAGATTCATTGTGGTTTCAGATGGAAATATGAATGTAAAAATGCGAAATCACATTAAGTGTGACAAGACTGCAGTAGGTCAAATCATTTCAGTAACTAGTAAAAGTTAAAATGGTAAAAATATATAGAGATGTAAAGTAAATGTAGCAGTAAAATTCAACCAGTAGGCTGAAATGGTTTTGAATTATATATAAATTATATATTGCCATCAATCGAAATTTGTATCGCTGTCGTAATAAATAACGTTCGCATTTTATTTTCCATCAGTTGGCAAGCTTTTACAGTATTATGTTGTAGATAAAGTTCCATGTTCTGCCATCATAAAAGTTATGACTGAAGAACTTTGATTATGCAGTGCGCTGAAAAAAGTAAACCCATTATTTCCATGTTTAAAAATTAGAGAATTAACAGTGGAGAACAGATCGCTCGGCTGAACTCAGAAGTGGAATTATTCTCAGTGCTGGCACTCAGCAAAAGAAATAGCCTAGAAAAATTCCGCAAAGAAATTGACCATTCGCGGTACCGTAAGCTAAATTGCCATTTAGATATCACGGAAGGGATTCCAAGATATCTTAAAATGAATTTCTAATATCTTGAACTGAATTTGAGATCTCCCAATTGACTTCCTGTTCTATTTGAGATGTCTTGAAATGGACCGGAAGTCTACTAAATCATAGGGCATTTTCACAGGAAGTTGTTTTGCTTATAACATCGCAAATTTCGTTCCGAAATTTTCTAGTTATCTCTAAATGACAGATAGTCAAACCACGCATTAATACAGTCATAGTTTATACTGGACGTGCAGAGTATTTTTTCAAAGGGTTCATGCATAATTACTTGGTTAAGCTAACCGAGATCACTCCGTTAACTGCCCATTAAACCATGAAAACCAAAAAAGCGTAAGTAGGGTGACTGTTGCAATTAGTGTTTATTATTAGTCAATACGGAGTGTGTCATTTCCATTCGAAATGGTCGATTACGAATGCCCCCGTCTTCCCAAATGCACCGTCCGCAGTCATATCTATCACTGAGGTCATCATGCGATACAGGACTCACATCACACATCAACGTGGACCTTCATAATGTCGCGGCACAGAATTCAGTAAAGAATCCGTTTTAGAAAAAAATTAAAATTAGGTAGCACTAATCGAAGCGCAAAATCTACCTGCTGTAAAAGTCGTGGATTATCGCGCCACCTTCTAATTTTACACACTGAGTTATTGCATCCGTTTTCCTCTTGAATAGAAATTAAGTTATTTATATATTGCTTCGTTTTACCTGCATATCTGGATGGATGAGGTTTGGGATTGCGACTGGGTGACAGACATTACGCCCGGCTCGAGCTGTTGCGGTTGTAGCTGCTCTCAGCGCACTGCAGTGGGACAAGGAGAGTTTAACGTCTGAGGCGGTTAAACGCGGCAGCCGGTCAATGTGCCAAAGATAAATAATTCTCCAAAATCAATCTACCTATCCGGAACTTTGATCGCAAGCTATTGGTCAACCCAATGACAGCGAAACGTTTGAGACAAAATATGTTTTAGGAAATGCACTACTTCCTACTGCAAACTGAAGTGCAGTAGGAAGCAGTGGATTTCCTAAAAAATATTCTGAAGTGAAGAAAAGGTCGATAAAATAGGCAACACTTAATTTTATACTTAACGACAGCAAAAGTCATATTGTTGTAAAAAAAAAAAAGGGGGGGGGAGGACTTTTGATGTATTATTACAGAATTACTTTGGAACACACAAAGCATAGGTCTATTTTTGTATGTCGTATATGAGGAAACGTGAAGATTGCCGTGCACGGAAGATATTGTCCGCATTTCTGCTTTAAATTCTGCATTACTGATGGAAAATAAATCTTCCAAGATTCCTTCCGCTTGAAACTCCGGATCGTTGACCTTACTCGGTAACTGTAAATATTTCGTTGGCGTCATCTAAGCCAACCTGGTACTCAATTTGTAACCGCTGGGTGGCAGCAAAGACCATTTCCCGGTTGGAGCCTTACACATGAAAGACACTGTCGGAATATACTGCGGGAAATAACTCCTTGAAGCCAGCAGATTTTTCAAATAAAGAACTGAAAACATTCAATAACCACTGATCTAATTGGTAGAATTCAAATAATTTAAACACCTTGAATATAAAAATTAAAAAAACACAAATAAAAAAAAGCTACACATCGAGAAGGTCGTTAACAGTCAAAAGTTAATTTTTAAAATAAAAATACACTATATAAATATCACAGCAGAACTTCAGTTTGATTAGATGCACATGAACTAAGATTTCTGATGCTGATTCTGAACGTCTGATTATACCTAGATTTGTTTTTCAAAAGCCATACGAAGATGACAGTAAAAGGACCTATGGAAGGTTTGGGGGGGGTGCAGGTGAATATAAATTTGGTTAATAGCTCAAGAAATGAAGCCCTGGTATTCAACACATCATAGTCTGATTTAAGATTGGGCTGTGAGTAATTGAATGCCTGTATAGTTCCTTCATCCCAATTTATTAGTTTAATGTGAGGAATGCAGCATGGCGAGGGAACTGAACTCATGCAGCGCTGAAAAAGGTCATGAGAAATACGGGTTATATTTGTCCCTACTGCTAATGCTGTTGTATTTGGCCGTTTTACCAAGTCACCATGAACTTTCTTAGCAGTAAGAGTAAAACAAGCCTTGCGGGTGACATCGATCCTTTTGTGCAGCCCCTGCAACAACAAAAAATGACCAATGAGCTGGAGCTATTTTCAATTCTCTGCGCGGCTTTTGCCGTTTGTGGCACAATAACCTCATTGCTTACTGATTGCTGGCAGGTAAGTTCACTTTAATTCATGGACTTTTCTACATGGTGGTTTTTGTGCGTGTGTATGTTTCCCTTTTCTCTCTTACCACGTGAATGGCTAAATACATTTGCAACAAATGACAACAAATGACCCTTGTGGATAGTATTGCCATCTCTGACTTCTGTGTTTTCTTTTATTTCCTCCATATTTACTGTGAAATATGCAATTTATAATCACTATCTCCAGTCATTGAATCACACTTGTCTAAAATCAATTTCATTACTAATCTAGGTGTTTGTTTTGTGTCTGTTTGCGTGTGGGGTGTCCATTTCAGATAAATAGCAAAGGCTCCGTTATCCTGAGTGTTCGTTGCCGGGGACTTTGGCAGGAGTGCGTCTGGGACAGCTTTGCAAAAATCTGGACTTGTGACCACTTCAGTTCCTTCCTCGACCCTCACCCAGGTACAAGCAGCTCCACAACCATCATAAATAACTGCATACAAAAATGATAAATCATAACTAATGACTATATGTCTACTCCTATGGTGAAGAGTGTTAGAGGTAGATTCACAAAAGGGGTAATACATTTGAAAAAACCTGGGGATAGCCAGACCTTGTGGATGAAATAACACCTTTAAATTCCATTTGATAAATTTTAATTAATTTTTATATTACAGTTTACAGAGAATAACTTATAACTAATCTGAATAAATTGGCATTACTTGCAGACAACTGCTTTATTTTATTTGTAAACAAGTTCAAACATAGTTTACAGTGTTCTGAACTGGACATGGAAGAGAAGGGAATGGAAATGGGTATGGCAACGAATGGATATGCTAAACATCTGTTGTCATTTTGTGTTTTAGCCTCCATTGTCATCACAAGGACGCTCCTCATCACGTCGACCATTATGAGCTCCGTGGCGTTCCTGCTCCTGCTGCTGGGCTTCCGCCATTTCCAGTTTTGTAGAGAGGCAGCAAAAAAGAACCAACTACGCCAACTATCTGCGGGGATCAGCTTTGCAGTTGGTGAATAGACATGGCTCTGTGTGGCTGTTGTTTTGCTAATTTATAAAAACACAACAATATTTGGCTCTTTAAATCATTTTCAGTTAAACCTGGACTGGAACCAAATCAAACCTTTGACTACCCGCTAATCGCAATTAATACAATTGTATTTAATATTGCTTTCTTGTGGTTTTTTTTATTTATTACTTCTACTAATAAAAAGATTCCGCTATTAAATACATTTATGTAAAGTGCAATTAGTGGGTTGGTCAAAGTTTTGATTTGGTCCCAGCCCTGATTTCCATGACAATAGTTTAAAAACTTTATGTACAGTGTTTTTAATATATTAATCTTTTTTTTAAAATTTGAATATTGGTGTGCATTTGATATTTCTTCAAAATCCCTCATAAGTCTTTAGGCAAAGTAACGTGTTTTACGGATCTTTTCACAAATAAAATATTATTCTTCAATATAGTTTTGTTAACCGTTCATAAGTGAGCCGTATTAGTAATTCAATTAATGAATACAAACTAATTTGTTTTCCAGTTAATGAGTTTTACTTGACCATAGGGAAATGTGTTATATACGGATCAATTTCTTTTGAATGGGGTATGAGTGAAAAAATATGACAAAGATTATTTTTTAATTCTTCTTAGGACATAATAGACTAAAACATGTCTTTCACTAATTATGAATTACATATAACTTTCAACAGCTGTCAAAAGGCTGCTTAGTATTCAGTTAAAAGCTCATTGGATCCAATTCAAGTGCTCAGTTAGAAAGAAAAATTGCAATATTCACAGTGAAGCACTAGGACCGGGATGTTTAAAATGATTATTAGACATTATCCTCAATTTATCTGTGGGGAATAACTTTCAAGTGGAAAGTTAAAAGTTTTTTATTTTTTATTTATTTGTTGCAGGACTTTCCTCTTCTGCTGGTATAGTTCAATACTGTGTGTATGTTTTTCACATGCACCAGTTTGAGGTAAGGATGTTTTGAAATATGGTGAAAGGTGTTGTGCTTAAAATATTTTAAGCTCCACAACAGAGAGGGCCAACCCTGATCCTCAAGGGTCGCTGTGTCTGCGGTCCTCAGGGACCACAGTCGGCCACCCTGCTATATGCTAATTAAGAAATACATTAAACATGAATAAACATTTTTAAATTAAATATTCTTTTGAAATGTAAATTTCACACATTTTTGGTCAGTCAAATCTTGATGTATGATATAAGACATGTTTCTGTAGCACACAGGTGGCCAGCTGTGGTCCTTGAAGGCCACAGCCCAAAGTCCTATAAGCAAGTGATTTTCACATTAAACACCAGAGAAGGGGGGTTTCTTACTGAATCATTACTTCAATTAAACAATCAACAGACGAGTTGCAATGAAAATCAGCAGCTAATGCAGCCCTCAAGGACCAGGGTTGACCAAAACTGGTATAAAACGTTACCTTTTGACGGATTATTTTATTTTGTTTCCCAGGTTTCGCTAAAAATCCCAGGGTTCCCCAGCTTTGAGTATGGCCATTCTCTGTGGATAGCTGTAGGGGGTGCTTTAGGAGCCATCACTACAGCTGTTATTTTGTCATACAATACGTGCTGTAAAAAAACGACGATGAACAATCATACCCTGAGGGATGAAAACCGTCCCCAGGAAGAACAAGTTCTTACCACCTATGTGTAAAACCAGCTCTTTGTTTTGTCTTTCAGATATGTAAAAATTATCGTTGAGTAAATTTACAGAAGATAAAAATTTATCAAGATAAAAAAAAATCCTTATATAATATTATACACGTGTTTATGTTATTGTTCCATTTTGAGTATGGGACAGGTACTAATAACTTTGGGATTTAATTAAAAGCATATCAAAGTGTCCTACAGAATCATTGCATTAATCAAATAAATTATTATGTCACTGCTCCTGACACTTTGACACTTCAGGTTCAAAATGAAAATACAAAATTTTCAGTGCTATTCATTATACGACACTACCACTTTAAGACTTAGTGGACTCCAAGTGGACAAATTTCTTTCAGCCTAAATGGTCCTCCCCTTCATGGATTATTCAATAAGTGGCTGAGTCGCCATCTGAATCAGCTGTTGGTAGGGAGGCAAGAGAAAGGAGGTTTCCCTAATTGTTTTGGGACAGAGGAAAATTCATTAATATTTTGTCAACTCAAGTTTTTACTTTGGAAATTGCGTTGATATTCGGTAAAATAAGTAGACACCTTTTTAAGAAGAAGGGTAGACTTTTTAATTTGTTTTAAGGCCGACTAAGGTGGCAGTGTTTTTCTTGAAGGACTGCGTACAAGGGATATACATGTTCGGACGACGCACTCAAATTAAATTTCTCTCATTAATTCGTTAAATATTATCTATCGACATTTTAAAATTGTCTTGAATGCACCTGAATTATCTAAACTGGCGTCGCCTTTAGTAAAGGGACAATTCACCGGCACCTGTTGCGTCACGTGTGAAACGACAACGCAATGACAGCATAGTCATAGATGTTATAGGATGAAACGATGATACACCGCCTCGTAGTTCTCTCTCGCGTATAATGGACTTTTACGAGCCTTTTCAGTATATTAGTTTTAAACAAAAATAGTAGACTTATAAAAAGAAGATATGATGTATAATATCAACACTGAAGCATTTTAATGAAAACAGTAAATGATACTACATTTTAAAAAGAAATATTGGGAAAGAACTATTATTTTTGATGGTGTATTGTAATTATTTTTAGGGAGCAGGTGATTAGCAATTACTATGGTAGTGGAGCGGACACTTACAGCCGCGAGGCAAGGAGATGTTCAGACCCTTAAAGTGCTGTTCGCGGAAAACGTACTGCATGCAGGTGTGAAGGACCCACTCGGAGCTTCCCCTGTACATCACGCTGCCCGGTCTGGGAAACTCACCTGTCTACGGTACCTCGTGGAAGAAGCAGGACTACCTGGGAACTGTCTTGCGAAAAACGGAGCCAGCCCTGCGCACGACGCTGCTGCGACGGGCAATTTAGCCTGTTTACAGTGGCTGTTAACGCAGGGAGGGTGTCGGGCTTCGGTAAGTTCTTAACCTTTTAACTCGTTTCAAACTCGACAACGAAATGTTAAATAAGTTATATATTTATTGTACACTAGACTTATAAAAAAACATCATTCATAATGGAATGATACCTGTCTGGAGCGTAACATTTACGTTTTTTTACTTAGGGCATAATCCGTCTCGATGCAATTAAACGTGACGGCTGTAAATACGGATCAGAGAAAGACCACGCAAGAGCATTCCTGCCGGACATTTACTGTGTGCTCTTTTCCTAACCTCAGACTAACTCAGACAGGGAAATTCTGTGCTTGCTTGACGGATTGCAGGGAGGCAGCGCTGAACGATGCGAATTTCTGAGATGCGGAGGCTTTAATTAGGAGGCCTAGCACCTAAGGTGCCAGAGCACTCATTGGGGGATCCAAGACAAAAGCTGCAAGAACGCTGTTGTTTTCCTTTTCAGTTTTATTAGTTTCAAGCTAATTTAGATTCTAATAAAATATGTGTTAGTTAGAAGTTAGAAATTCAGACAGCCACTTTTTAAATGCGTTAATTGATTTGTTTACTGAACTCCCATGTGTAAGTATAAGCAAATTACCAAGTGAATCGACTTTTACATAGAAATGCTACAAATGGTAGTTTTTTTTCTCTGATTGGCTTCGGAAAGTATCCTTTAAAAAGATTTAAACATAAATATCGTTTTTTTTTTAAATAGGTTATACTGTACAGGAATATAACTACCTACATGTCCTAGTATCTAATGTAAACACACAGACACGTATATATATGTGTGTGCGTGCGTGGGTGCGTCAGTATTATCATAATATAGAAATGCCAAGCAGAGTGATTATGTTGAGTGGGCCAAAACAATAGTGTGAGGCGAGGGGTCCTCCAGAGTGGCTCAGTTGGTAAAAGGTCTTGGCAGAGCCCCCATGTTTTAGAGACTGGCGGTTTGAATCTGGATCATGGACCTGGAATTCTCTGTCACAGTGGCAAGCAGAGTGCGTTGGCAGAGGGAGGTAGGAGGTAGGGGTTCGATTAGCTCTTAAATAGCAACTCCTGCAGCTTTGCTTTACAACTTCCAGGACAGACTGGGTAACTTGCAGAGTAATGATCCATAACTTGAAGATGGTCGAGTTGAACTACATGCTGTCTTTGTGCGTGTGGTTGTTGGGACGGTAGTGGGGAACCAAGCACTATTGGTAGATGTAATAAATGTTAAAATGAAGTGTGTAGGGGCATCATTGTGCATTTATTTTAAGGGACCTATTGTTAACTGCCGACCCTAGTATGAATGACTTGGGGGACTTGGTAGGTTTCCTGTAGAAAGATGTGAGTTGTGATCTCTGATTTGCAAAGTGTCAAAAGAGTTGTCAAAAAAAGACGTTTTTCAAAGTAGATGTAATATGTATTTTATATACATCGTAGATAGGAACTCTTCACTCCCGCCTTGTTTATAACTGGTGCAAGCTGATATTGCGTTTGCTTTGTTTATACCAATTCCAAGGAAAAGCGTTTGCTTTGTTTATACCTATTCCAAGGAAAAGCATTTGCTTTGTTTATACCAGTTCCAAGGAAAAGCGTTTGCTTTGTTTATACCTATTCCAAGGAAAAGCGTTTGCTTTGTTTATACCAATTCCAAGGAAAAGCGTTTGCTTTGTTTATACCTATTCCAAGGAAAAGCGTTTGCTTTGTTTATACCTATTCCAAGGAAAAAAAACAAAAAACATAATTACTTGTGAATGTCTCTGACTTGTTAGAAAGCTATCCTTATAAATCAAAGAGAAAGGTGAATATGAAGTTGTTATTTTAGTATGTTGGCAGGACTGCAGTGTGGAAAGTGGTTATTCCTGATACTTCAAGAGGGTTTATGCTTTACAGGGGATTGAGAGGAAACCCTATATATAGTGCAAAGGGGAATTAGAAACACACACTAGACCATACAAAAGGAAGTGAGGCCTTTGGCAGGAAGGATGGAAAGCTGTTTGCATAGGTGACATTCAAGTATTCACAGTGAATCCTGATCAATGTTTATTTATTTATTTATTCATTCAGTCATTACTCCTTTGTGCTTCTGTTCACACTGCCAGCCTAAAATGAAGGGAATCGATGGCCATTATGTTATTTGAACCGACTTGCTACCAAATGAGTGACTTCTCAGCCAACAACCTGTTAACAGTAACATTATACCATGACTAAAACCGCAGCCTGTTTTCCAAAGCTAGTTAACATGGTATGGAATGCAGTAATGTCTTGTATGGTAGGTTTTAAAACCTTAATAAGAAGTCAAGCTCAGTAAAAGTGTCTAAAATGAAAAAAAAGAATACTTTTTAAGCAGTGCATGTTTGTTAATGGTGACTCAAAATTGCGGGTGGGTGTGGGGGGGGGGGTATTTGCAATGTAAATATCTATGAGGATGACTTCACAAGATAGTCGTACAAACGTAATGTAGTTATTGTTAGCGATGTCTGATTGTCGCACGCGAGGGCGTGCCCGGTCGGAGGGCGGCTGGAGACGGAGACACAGGGCGAGGGTGTACGCCGTTTATTTGTTAAGTTAACTACCACAGAAAAAACCTGAATGAAACTGCCCACGTTGGGGAAAACTAAAACAGAGCAGTTCTTCACTCATTTCTTAACAATAAACCCTCCACAATAAACAATAAACAGGTTATGTTCATGCAACCAAAAACAACAAGCATTTCTCCGGGATCTCACCAGTCTCTCCAAAAAAACACCACCAGCACTGCTGGTTTTCTCTAAAAAAGGTGTGCGACAAGGACCTATTAGAGGGCGTGGCCCCTCGTTTCAGCTTTGTGGTCCATCATCCCCTTGGCTGCGTGCCACACTGGTGTTTAGCTAACTTGCTAATGAACTTACCATCAGCAAGCCAGTACAAGTCAACTTAGTTGATCAGAAAGAGGTGCCAAAGCAGTGTCAAAATTGGTTTTAAGAAAAGTAAGTGGGATATTGTTAAAGGAGTTAAAACTGACCAGTAAGGGAGGTACTTAGGAGGGGAGTTGCTGGTGCTTGTTTTAGCACGGTACTAACCTGAATTGCTTCAGAGGAATATTCTGCTCATTGAAATATCCAACTGAATTGTGAGCTATGTAACTAGGTTGTGTACTAAACGAAAAAAGTAATGTTAATAAAGTGAGCACCTTGACCAAACTATCCAACTGGGTGTAAGCTGAGTGTCTGAGTGTCCATTTCCTGCCATCATCCGTTTAAACCGTCACATTCAAACAGTCAGTAAGAATGAAACGCCGACGTGTGATGCACTACACTCTGTAGTATTATAATCACTTGTAGTAGCACGGGCTGTCTCCATGTCTGCTCTGTTGGCTCGGTTTCTTACACCTGGCTCATATGAACTCTCCCTCACTGGCAGGACAGAGACAGCTCCGGGGCCACCGTCCTGCACCTGGCATCTCGCTTCAGCCACCACGAGATTACCGAATGGCTGCTGAAGGGAGGGGAGGGGGACCCCAGAGTTGCCACGGACACCGGGGCATTGCCTGTCCACTACGCTGCCGCCAAGGGAGACCACCCCTCACTACGTCTACTGCTGGGGCACAGCCCAAGGTATATATCTACCACGCCTGTCTAAACTGACTGTATTGGAGGGATTCTTTTTTTAAAACAAACGTTGGCTGTGCGTTGACCTTTAAAATATAGTTTTACATTTTGGCAAATGTTGCTTATTTTTAAAGTCATGTTGAGCTGTATGTTCAATAGAATTATATGTTTTACCAAATCCAGGTTAATATGGTGATGACATATTGAGTTCTGGTTAGTTTTGTGCTTTTTGAAATGAGATCTGAAAAGCTTCCTATTGACATTGTGTATGAATCCAGAGAGCAGGTGACTTAAGGTAGAGCAGGTGACTTACAGGAAGGTAGGATTGAAGGGTGGATGGTGAGAGTGGATATTTTGTTTGGTTTTCAATCCCCACCACCCAACTTTAGTGACAGAGGTCTAATTTGAATGTGTCTTGTTAATAACGGCTGTAATCAGGGTGCGTTTTGAGTTGGAAATGTACCCTTAGTTGCTGTATCCCAGGTTTCCTATGTACTGCAGGTCCACGCTGCTGAACAACAAGGGTTTAGGGAGATAGCAATGTGCGACAGAGGAACCCTGCTGGGTTGCCCGATAGCAGAGTCCCATTCAAACACCAGCGTTATTTACAGCCGCTTCCATGGTAACATACAATAGTTAAACAGCCATAAGCTAATCAGGGAAAACAAATCCTGGTGAAAAGAAGGCTGCTTTCTCATTGGCCTCTCCATTATAAGACCAGAGGTTGGCAGGGCATAGATACCACCCTTGTTGTCGAAATACGTTTAAAAATTGTTTTATGTGCCGCAGGTCTGTTTGACGAGGTTTTAAATCTATAAAACAAACAAAAGGGATGGGGATAGACAACAAAGCCCATTCACAGTTCGGAAACCCCAATTAACCACAATGTTTGATAAAGACATATTTTACAGCAGGGGCACAATGGGCCAAACAAATAATACGCACACAATGGATCTTTCTTTATCTTGTCCATGAAATTGGTAATTAAGTGTACTGGATTCCATTCTTCTGAGTAACATCTTGCACCTCTCACACATGGTGCCACAATAAGAAGGTTATCAGTGTCACAAGGAGATTATATTTCCACTATTCATTAGATGGCATTTCTTTCAGAGTGCACAGTTACCATAATCCCTGGTCCACCTTGGTAAGGATTTAAAATGTTTACAAGTTGCCACATGTGAATCAGAGCTCCAGGACTTCTGGGGTGCAGCTTTTCTGAGTTGCCACTCGTCTACATAAAATTTGATAACCAGAGCAGTAATTCCATATTATTAGATTAGTTATCGTAATTAGTAATGTATGAATGCATAGGTTTGCTATCGGATAAGGGCATCATTTAAATTCATTAAAATACTGTATTGTCTGCTTTGCATGCCAGCAGGGCATTATGAAATACTACATTACTTCTTAAAATACTTTGAATAATTGTTTTTCAACATCAAATCATTTTTAAAGACAATTCTCATTGACAACATTTTATTTAGCATTAATAAAATTAACTGAACTAATAATAAATAAATAGGACATGTGCACTGAAGTGTTTGGGCCGGACTTGCAATGGTGCATTGCAATTCAGAGCAAAGAAGGTTGCAGAAATATGTATAGCATGTTGTATTCTACACAACTCTTGGATGCTTGTTGGACATTAGTGAAAACCTCTATAAATAAAGTGAACGTGTATGCTCATTAGTGGGCTTTTGACTGCTTACCCGGTATGTGTGGGTTACACCAGTATCAATGCATTCCAAACAGAAAGACAGCTATCCCATGGAATACTGATGGCAGCGCACTCTTCTCCTGCTGTTAATTTCAGCGATATCCTGAAATGAGAGTTAACTTTGACCTAGTACAACTTTTTACATCAACGTATCTTTTTCCAACCAAGTCTGTCTAACAGTTGAAGTGGAATTTATTATGCCAGGCTTTGACTTCTTATAATCTGGACCTCCTTTACCAGAACCGAAAAAAATGATGAACTACAATTCTGCACCTTCTTGAACCAAATTTCTGACCAGCTCTCAAAGAATATCTCTGCTTCCTTGTTCTCAGCGTTATGTTTGCTGTGCCCCTCTAAAGCCATTTCCCCCGTTATTCAGCAATGTGAATACGGCACTCAATCGCACATTTACGTACGGTACCTAAATGCTTTATTACCAAATGAGTGATGTTTCAGCCCCCGAGTTGACTGGGATGCGTTGATATGCGAACGTCCAACTGCGTATTGCCCTGGTGGGAAAACAGCGAGAGCTTGCAGATTCGCGCACTACGGGCAGCTCTGTGTGCATTGCACTCAGATTTCCATCCACACACCCTTTTGCACTTCCCTGGGAAAATCGGGCCCATTGTCTTTAAAGTTATGCAAGTGCTTCATTAGGAAGAAACCTTAGTGTGTTCGTAACCAGATTGCTAGAATGATGTGGCTTGTCTCTCTGACTTCTCTGACAGTTACCAAAGAATCCTCTGCTGATCTGACAGAACCTGTTTAAGAAGCGGACAAGCATTTTTTGATGATGGGCAATTCTAAATGGGTATAAATTAAATAGCCAAAAAGGCTCAAATGAGCATGTTATGCAGCCAATTATTACAGCTTAACGGCTTTGCCAGGGTTTAGTTGGAGCCTGGGTCAACGCTGGAGGCAGGGCCTCCGTGGCGTTTAACGCTGCTGACATAAAAACTACACCAGTCTCTAAAACTTAGAGTTCGGCCAACTTGGTCAGTTTTGAGCAGAGATTTCTG
The DNA here is from genome assembly GCA_025775065.1 of Hiodon alosoides. Lineage (NCBI taxonomy): Eukaryota > Metazoa > Chordata > Actinopteri > Hiodontiformes > Hiodontidae > Hiodon > Hiodon alosoides. Next base: position 10,760 of record JAOYSI010006705.1, on the reverse strand, counting down.
TTCCACTAAAGATTGTTTCAGGACGTCCTGATTCCCAGCATTCCCCTGCCACAGTCCTTGGGCCATGTGTTTTCTGAGTTTAAATGCTTGCTGAGATTTGCTGTAGCTGTTGATGATCTAATCTCGATTGTTTTACAGTTATTTACTATTTACCTTTATGAACGATAAATGTGTGCCGATATAATAACATGCATTCATTGTTCCTTAGTTATCAGGGAGAATACATCTCTCTGTGTGAGTGCGTTCTAATAGGTGGAGAACAGGGTGAACAGCAACGTTTGGTTTGACCTAAAAATTTTACCCAGACCCATTTAACCCATTAAAGACAGATCTCTGAAAACCTCTGGTCCGCGAGCTTACCCAGCGTACCAATCGAAAGACAATGAGTCGCCGGGGGTGGTTTCATCTGACTTGAAAGAGCTGGTTTCAGATGGCTCCTAGGGCTGTTTACATTCATGGAGTTAATCAGCCTTTGGCCATGTGGGACAATTAATTATATTAGAATTATTTTCAATGTTTCAGCTCCTCTAAAATCAGCGTCAAGGCAACTTTACTATCAATCTGGAAAGGAAATCTTAATCTATCTTTATTAGGCAAGACTTAACAACAAGATATAACAACAATATAATTTTTAACACCAAAGCCTGTGGTGTCCTCAAGTCCTTGTAGATTCTGTTCTCCTGCAAATTAGCACCCACTGACATGAATTTGTGTCTGTTTAGTTCTGTGCCTGCCTCCTTAAACCCTTTTTTGTACATGCTTATGCGGGTGCGTGAATTCTTGATATTCACGGCCTCACTCTTTCTGTGTCCTGCCTAGAACAAGTGAGAGCCCAGTTCAGTTACACTCATTAATGATTTAGACAGCCATCCATTTCCTGTTCGGAGTCACTGCTAATGAATATTTAAAACATGCTTATTTTCTTTGGAATCTCTCCACTCCATCTCGACATGTGTTAGATTCATCCTTGTGTGAAATGTGTTTATGTTCTATTAATTTGTAAACAGAAAGGGACTACAAAACAAGATCTATGTTTTACACCAGGCCAAACAGTCTTTAGACTGGTTAACATTGCCTGTCAGTGTCCAAATTAAGCAGCACCATAATGGGATTACAAGGAACGAGTGTCTTCACTCCCTAACCTCCTGCTGTGACTGTGAGGATCTAGGACAGGCATGATTACCTAAAAGGCATGACTTTGAGATCTGGGATGGTTGTTACCATTGGACAGTTGTGAGTGTGAACTATAGGGGTTATTTGGGCACCTCAAGAAAGTCCGGTTACATGCATGGGGATTAATGATGAAAGTTATCAACCCAATAGGGATTTTAAATAAATTATTAAATTGTTGTTGTACACTTTTTTATCTGACAAACAGCGTAGTTAATGCCCAAACGAAGAACGGTGCCACGCCCCTTTACCTGGCTTGTCAGGAGGGTCACTTGGAGGTGGTCCAGTACCTGGTAAAGGACTGTGGGGCAGAGCCACGCATCAGAGCCAATGATGGGATGACTCCGCTCCATGCAGCCGCCCAGATGGGACACAACACAGTCATTGTCTGGCTGGTAAGGACAAGCTCCAACTCACACACAAAAGGACTGTAGGGACGCGATGACATCGGGCACACTTCCGCTATTCAATGTAGCTGGTCAGCGATCTTTTAAGTGCCAAAGCCTGGTTAATGTTTTCTTTTGTACCACCTGTTGTTATGCACATGGTGATATCAAAAACAGCCTGTAGTGTTTTCTACACAAACCTGCTAGACTGCCAAGGCTACAATTAGTAATTTAGTATTTCTCTCTGCAATTCACACAAGCGAGCACAAGACCGTGGTTTGATGAAGAGCACATTTTATTATTGAAACACTCCTGTGTGAAGAGCAACCTGCAGCTCATTAGTTATGTACAGGCACGATGAGGACAATGTTTTGGTTTGATTATAAATTGCTACGGTGGAAGATTTCACTCTTAACTGTTATTAAGGTGGATATTTACTAAAGTAATTCAGGTGCTCAATGGCACAAACGCAATCTTCAGGTTCCAGGGTTTTTTTGAATGCTTGGTTCTGTGTGCAGATGAGCTTCACAGAGATCAGCCTATTGGATCGAGACAGTGATGGTGGCATTAGTTATGTACAGGGACGACGAGGACAATGTTCTTATTTGATTATAATTTGCACTGCTTGGTTCTGTGTGCAGATGAGCTTCACGGAGATCAGCCTGTTGGATCGGGACAATGATGGTGCCACAGCCATGCATTTTGCAAGCAGCCGTGGCCATGCCAAGGTCCTCAGCTGGTTGCTGCTCCACGGCGGGGAGATAGTTAGTGACAACTGGGGCGGGACGCCCCTACACGATGCTGCAGAGAACGGAGAGCTGGAGGTGAGCTCAGTACCACCCTGACGTCACTATAGCGCGCTTACACTGCTTCATGAGTAACAGGCTGGATCTAGCTGTTATGTGTTTATCATAAAGGAAGGAATATTCTAGTTGGCTTTTCATTGCACTTACATCACTGGGGTTACAGGAGTGTGAATAGTGGACAGTGTCTCATTAACAGGAAAAAGATACGACTCAGTTGTTATTCTCCCACTCTTTCTAATGTGGGTTTGTAAATTTGTTTTCAGTTACCATGAACTTACTGTTTGAAGGGTTTTGTGTTTCAGTAAGAGGATTATTTGAAGGAATTCATTTGTAGACCAGGATACTTCAAATCAGAGGGGAAAACATTGGAGTGTTTGAATAATTTGGAACTGACCCTGGCTCCTCAGGGGGCTGGTGCAGTTAAAGGCATATTAAAAAGAAGCAAGAGGACTCACGCTCTCGATACAATGTGTTGTTACAAGGTGTTCTACAATAAACCCAGGTCCCCATTGAAAACAATCACTGAAAAAGACTTTTCCAAACTTTTCCAAAGCCAAGTTATCACCATTGTTCAAATTTTTGTCTCTCTCCTTCCTGTAAATACTCACAATTTTACGTTTATTGTATTTGGTAACCCCTACTGCGTTCTCCACCGTCACCAGTGCTGTCAGATCCTTGTGGTGAATGGGGTGGACCTGGCCACGCGAGACCAGGACGGCTTCTCCGCAGCAGACCTTGCTGAGTATAACGGATATGCCCAGTGTGCCAAGTACCTGCGCACCGTGGAAAACATGGTGAGACCCTTCGCTCTCAGCCCACCGGGGCATGCGTCGTTATTCCACCCTCCCTTCACAGTGGTCATGATTAGGATCGTTACCGTGGCGTGAGGTGCATCCACATTCAGCGCCTATAGACTGTTGTAACACACTGCCCTGGAACTTTGCTGAATGTTAGCATTGTGGTTAATATTTTGCGTTATTTTCTGGTGTTATTGTGGTAAAACTCAACACCGGTGTTTTTGTGTTAATACTCAGCAGTACAGTGATGTAGCCGGGGTAATGGTCAGTGAGGCTTGGATGTTGTAAAACTCGGCAAAATGCTATTCAAAATACTCGTACATATTGTTTTGCGGTCAGTGTTACATGTAAAATTCAGCGACACTCTGTGGTGTTAGTGTGGTAATAAGGGATTGCAATAGTCAGTTTGTTTGCTTCTGCAATGCTCCGTACCATCGTGATGCTCTTCAGTGGAAATATTCTGGGCCTTATCAGTGAGAAGCACTGAGCATTTATATTGTTATTTTTTAAACATAGCTCGTTGTTGTTTACTCATATAATGTGTCTCAGAGTTGAATAACCCTGAGCCTTCCGCTCCCCTTGACAATAATTTAGACGGAAACAATTTACTTAATGATAATGGTTTTCTCCCTGCATTGGCTAATTTCCCCTCACCCCCGTGCTTGACCCCTTGAGAGCAATCCAGCAATTTATGTCTTCATGATACCTCTAATTAAGAACTGAGAGGCAATGACACAGATGAATAACAACAAATCCTGGTTTTTTACAGGAGACGTGGCGTGATCCGTGTATTTATCTGTCTGTCTCTGGGGAGATGTGGCTCAACCCATGTGTTTATTGGTCTGTCCTTGGAATGATTTGGTGGCCCAGAAGAGTGTCTTATTTCTTACCATGTGGAAGCCCTACAAATCTGGCAAACAGCCCTGAAAAGAAAAGCTAGTGTTGTGATCTGGTTTCTCTTCTGTGTTTGGCCTACAGATGTGCAAAAGTCATATAAGCTTGGGATGGTACCTATAGGTGCAGATGTTCTCCACCGCTGTGTTGGATGTTGTATTATGAGGAAGCAGGCAGAGGATTGTCCGTAGCTGAACCATGCTAGTTGGATCTGGTGTTGGATTGTTGTCACTTGAGATGCGTGCATCTACTTGCATCTGGACATTGCAGAATGTTATGCAAGATAAGAATGTGACCACGGAGAACAGAGGTACCTCCACCACACCTTATCAAGATGTCCTGTTGCAACGTATTGGAGAGATTGCTTTTTGTTTGGAAATAGGGTTAGTGCTACTGCCGTTTGAGTAGTTCTGATGATGTATTAGCATATAGGTTGTGAACAAAGTTACTGCACTATATCCTGTATAACGCCGAAAAAGTGGCTCTTTGATCATAACAATTGTATAAAATGGTTTATAGTTTGTGTTAATTGCTGTGTTAGTAACCACTAGAAATCAATAGAGATTTTGCAGAGAAGCTATCGGTTCATTCTGGTAATCGACTTGTGCAAAGCCGGAAAGCTGCCAGGAAAAGTCTCACAATGGGCAGTTGACCCGCATAGGTGGACTGAGAGGGGCAAAGCCATGCCAAATTCACAGGAAGGTGAACCTGCATGGACTGTGGTGTCCATTGACACCAACAGGACTGTTGTGAACGGTCCCTGAGCGGGATGGCGAAAGGTCATTTGGGCGTGCACACCTACCACACTTGAGGAGTAGTTGGATTTTCGTAAACGATTGGAATCAGAAGATTAACTCTGGTTGGTCTAGGTCAGGTCACATGCCGGCGCACAGAAGTTAATGTCGCGAGCAGGAAAGTAGAACACTGCCAATGTCGAAATGACTCCATCTTGCTCCATCTTGGATTCAATGTTTGAGCTTTTACCCAGCTGGATTTCTGTTTGAAACCATGGTCTTCTTAAAACGGTGAATACACAACCAATAAATACCTAGACCCCAGGCCATTAAGTGCTAGTGTAGTGAATAACTTCCGGTACATTAACCAGGATGTAATTTTACATGATGTAGTGACTTTGATCATATATAGTTTTATTTGCCGGCTGTTGCTTGGTGCAGTGTTTAGCAATATGAAAAATACGAAAAATGCTGACTTTGCGCTTTCATTTCTTTCTTTAAAATCTTTTTATGAATTTACCAAGAGCATGAATATATTTGCTGGCATGTGTGTGAGTGTGTCTATGTGTGTTTGTTGCTGATAGTGCATTTACTATACAATGCTTCAGCGTACACCTCAGCTGAGTGTTTTCAGCTTTAGTGGTCTGCTATTTAGACAGTGATTAATTGCATTCGATTTACACTTAGGTTTGAGAGAGCAAGATGGCCTTCTCTCTAGTTATTCGTGTTTCTTGTTTACAAAAATGTATTGGAACCTGCAACTGTAACAGTTACTATTGGTTTAATGAGCGCGCCATGCTCAGATGCAGAGCAGTTTCGGGCAGGAAAGGTGCATTTCCGAAAACATGCTTCCTTTTGTGTCTGTTTATGTTAAAATAAATAAAATAAAAAAAGGTTTTAAGCCCTTTCTTCTGTAGCGTTGTATGTCTTGTCAGGTGTAATCCTATTTAGATAGGTCAGAAGCTCTCAGAACACTGCCCTAAAGAACTCTGATGCTAATGACATCCTGAGGAGTGTGTCACCAAGGAATCCATTGGAGCTGTTCCCAACGTGAGGAGCCTCTTCTGACCTGTGACAAATCCTGAGCATATGGCTGAGCAAATGGCTGCCAAACTACCGCTTCAACTGACCTCAATGTCATGCACTGCTGGCAGGCCCGATACTGGTCAGAAAGGATAACGATAGGAGGTGCAACATTTAAAGTAGTGCATTTATTCTAGAGTCTGCCGGAATGTCGCTGGAAGTCATGTAGGATGATGTACACTGTCTACACGTAAGCTTTACTGGGGAGGCTGAGGTTTAAGGCTTAGCGCGTAGTTAATGAGAAGTGTGTGCGCTTCGTTTATGCGTGTGTGTGTGTGTGCGTGCGTGCGTACGCGCGCGCGCGTGTGTGTGTTTACACAGAGTGTGGAGCACCGTGTGCTCTCCCGGGATCCGTCGACCGATCTGGACAACAAGCAGCCCGACTCAGGCGTCTCCTCCCCCAACAACACCTTCTCCTCTGCCCAGCCTGCCCGCTTCGAAGTAGGCTCGCCCTCGAGCACCCTGTCCAACTATGAGTCCTGCAACTCCAGCCAGTCCAGCACTGGGGAGAAAAGGAGTGGCGTGCCCTCTGCAAGCGACCCCACTGGTCAGTGTCACACAGACACGTGGACAGACACACCAACAACAGAAACACACCGAGCATAGGCGTATCTGAAATCATTTAAATAACGTTTTAAATCTCGCCGTACAAATTACCATTGCAGTGAATTAAGGATATGCATCACATATGATACATAAAAAAAATTTCTGGTAGGTATCTTAATGAGCTCTGCCATACTAACTAAAGGAGAAAATATAACTAAAAAAGACAGGGATTAGAGGAAAAATAAACTTAACATTTCATTCACCCTCGGTTGCTGGACAAAGTCACTGAAAGTAGAGTCACAGTAGCCAAGTAGCATTGTGAGTGTTTAATGTACCATGGGTCTGCATTAATGAGCACAGTGGTTGGGACAAATCCTTTCTACTACTGTGGAAGTATTCAGAGCAGGCATTCTGTGTGGCATTGGACTTTCACAGCTTGTCTTGGCAAAAGAACAAAATAACTTGTTCTGCCATCTAGTGGCAAGACAGTTAGTGGAATCAAGCCAAATTAAAAAGCTGTTTCTTTATGAGTCGAATTGACCCGCTTCATGAAATAAGATAACACGGTTTAATTAGCGTCTATTGCCTTGACTGTTTTTAACCTTTTAACGTAAAATATTTGTTTACAAATGAGTAAAATTCAATTTATTATGCTGCATAAAAAATTCTCATTTAAAAGAGTTATGTACACAGATACTGGGTCAGTATAGTCATAGACATGGGCTATTTTGTGAAAAGTAAAGCGTAAGAAAGCCCGCGACCGCATAACTGTGTGGTGTACTGACTGCTCCCTGATCTGCTGGTGAAAGGTTCCGCAGAATCAGCCATCACAGACATGCAGACCTACATGGATATGTTGAACCCAGACGTGGAAACCGGAGTGCAGAAGAAGGATCTGCTCAATTCTGTAACCCCTCCCCCGCCACCGAACTATCCACCGCCTCCACCTCCACCACCACCACTCCCCAGTCCCACCCAGCGAACCCCTCCCCCTCCCAACTACCCTGCTCCCAGCCCACCTGAAGACCAGCCCTCTGCCGAGATCTACCTTATGGTGAAGAGCAACCTGCGTCATGTGGAGAGTGATACTGTTAAGAAGGAGGTGAGTTCTTACTTTTCGCAAAAAAAAAAACAACTCACGCGAGCAGTATCCAGGCAAGGAACCGTCAGTCACACACTTAACTTCCCTTCCATTTCAGGCTCATGGAGGTTTAAGCTGATCCAATTAGCTCTTTAGCCTTCCAGTTGTCAGAATATTTACATTTCTTAAGGGACAGCTTTTGTGATGCTGCCTGGTTAAAGGATGGTGGCCTAAAACAACTAAGAATTTATTTTTAATCCATTATAAGTATAAGTATAAGTATCGTATCAGTATAAGAAGATTTTCTCTAATGTGCTGATCCATATTAAAAAAGAATGGTTCTGTGAGTCTGAACCTTATACCAACATTTTCACATTATATTATATTTGGTGTAAACTGGTTGAAGCTCTTTCGGTGAATTTGGAAACCTTTCTCTATTGGCAGTTATTGAAAACATTGTGAAATAACTTCTGGATCGTTTCATTTTGTATTCTTTGATCTGATAATCTCAGAAAAATTGTATGAAAGTGTTTGCAGTGGGCGTGTTTATTTTTCGCATTACCCATCACATGATCCTAGGACCACTGCAAAGTGCACCTGATCACAAGTAGGTTGCACCTCGATAAACCGGTGTCTCAGAGATCCACTCCACATGGCTGTGCATTACCATTCTTTATCGAGGTTAACTGTATAAAGGTTAATAAAGGTGAGATTGCCATGTGAGAGACCGGGATGTGCTTAGTCGTGGTTTGCGGGAATGTCGGGCTGCGGTGATGTGATAGGTGCGTTTTATTGATAAAGGATCTTGGTAAAATGAGAGGGGAGGTAGCTTGATACTGGTTTTGGAACGAGCGATCTGGTGACACCTTTCCTCAGTGCCTCTGGGCATTGTGTGGCTGTTGCCAAGGTATTGCAGGTAAGCTTCCAGCACACTAAGGAGAACACTTATCTTTTCTATGAAGCCTTTGGCTGTAATATAGAGAAGATCACTGGAGAGAGGATGTAGGGATGGTACTGTCTGTTGTTGACAGCAGAGAGAAGAGCGAAGGTGAGAGGCATCTTTCCTCAGTCAGAGCCACAGATTAACTCTTAAGTTTAAAGTTACGATTAAAGTTTGGAGAGAGGAATCGTTGGCATTGTGAGTATTGTTGATGTGGGCCGTGGAATGTGTTGTCAGTACGGGTGATGTTTTTTGGACAGTGGGAGATGTAGTCTGTATTGTTGGCTTTCCTGGACTTTGGAAGATGTGGTTTGTGCTTGTGATGTTTCTGGACAGTGGAAGATGTGGTCTGTACTTGTGATGTTGATTGAATGTTGATTGTGAAAGACGTGGTTTGCTCTGGTAATGAGTTTTGACAATGGAAGATGTGGTCTGCCGTGGAATTCTGACAGAGGAATATGCAGTGTGTACTGTTGATGCTTGCGAAAAGGATGACATCTTTGTCTCGTTTCGATTCATTCTGACTCTACAAAACGAAAATTTCAAAAGTTTTCAAAAGTAGCTGTGTATGCGGTGTGTACCAGTGGGTGTTTAGTGAGTTCCTCTTATGTTTTCAGCTCTCACTTCTCTCATTATGTCACCAGCCATTATAGTCCACTCGAAAGACACCTGAGAAAACAACTCAGTAGTTTCAACATTTTCAACATATATCCTAATTTAGGGCCACCTGGTATACTTGAATATCAAGTCCAGCCTGCAGCTTTGACACGTCACACCATGTATTGGCTTAACAGAGAACTTCATCCAAGGAAATTTACGGCTCACCTGAGGTTTGAACCAGTCAGCTTCTGAAAACAGGCTTACCGCTTCACCAATGCCTATATTAGACAACACATTTATATTTCAGTAAGACGGGTGAAATAGTCTACTCATGTCTTGGATCTAGCCTCGAGTGTATGGTTTAAAGGAACATTGAAGTTTTCAAACACAGTTGGACATTAAATTAAGTATTTTCCTGTGCGAATCCTTGTGTTGGTTCTGCAATGCAAATGCAGTCTTTGCATTGGGGTAATGCGCGTTGGATGGGGAGAGCAACTTCTGCTCCTTTAAGTGAGCAAGACAGACCATCACGAGGGGGTTATCTAACAACAGCTCTAATAACCAGCCTTTCAAAAACACTAGTCCGTTGCTTGTCAACACAATGTTGAGCATTAGAACAATGTCAATATTATGCGGTCACAACTCACAGAGCAATTCATACTATTTCACATGTGAGACATAAAAGATGGGATATGTTCTCTTGGTGCTGAGGAGCATAATTTAAGTTTTTTGCTTAAAGAGCCGTTCCTGCTCCAAAAGATTGGTACGTTAACTGATTTTGGGGTGGAAAAAACATTTGGCATTATTCAACTTTTGGAAATCTGATTAGGGTCACCCTCCACACCTTCACCTGCTTCAGTGTTTGACACGTTTCATTCCATCCCAACGGCTTATGAACCTGATATTTTTAGTCTGAGGGAGGGGTGGTGGAGATGGGGGTTGAACCTGATATGTATAGATGTATAGATGTATAGATGGATAGATGTCCAAATGGGGCTGTCTCGGGAATGTAAAGCTTCCAGTCCCTGAAGCAGATGGCTCTCTCTTGAAGCAGCTGACCACTGGAGAACACCCGGACAGACTACGGCGAGTGGACTCTAATAGAAAGTCCCGCAGCTTCAGCAAGCAGCCCAGCACCGGGGACTACTACAAGGCCCTGGGCAGCGAGACGGGCGATCAGCGGCGGACCACAGCCATGTCACCGAGCGAAGAGGTACAGAGGCCACCCAAAAGAACTGGGGACTGCACCTAGATAATGAGCTGGGTGTGGCGGTGACCGAGAACGCATTCAACCATTGGTTGTCAAATGAAAAGTGGTTTAGGGGGTGGAGCCTTTGGTTCACTCCGATGTCTCCAGTTAGAGTGTAAAATACTTACCATACTATACATGCCAAAGAAAAATGTCCATTGTTCCTCACGCACAATTTTTATAAAACGGTTTCCCCCCTCTGTTCCAGTGCTTCAGTGTAAATCTATGTGTGATTTACTTATCCTTTCCTTTTGACCCAATTTTACCCAAGATTTCGATATTGTATTACAGCAGACTTGAGTAGGCTTGGTGTATTCATAGGTTTTTAGTTTTACGCAAGTTTGAAATACCTTCCTCTGAAGCCCACTCCCAACGCAGGGTTCTCTTTGAAAAAGCTTCCTCTGAAGCCCACTCCCAACGCAGGTTTCTCTTTGAAAAAGCTTCCTCTGAAGCCCACTCCCAACGCAGGTTTCT